>CM076400.1:16924923-17117423 GCA_038363315.1 Mugilogobius chulae | reverse complement strand
GTCTTTCAGATGTTTTACAGTGCACAGTATTGTTCTTGTTCTTGTTCTTGTTTGAAACTGTGTTCAACTGAGTTCAAGACAGTATTTCAAACTTTGAGCTGAATTATTTGCCACTGGGCTAAGAAAAAAGTATTTTCTCTTTTGACCAAAATATGTTCTTACGTATTGTGAGCCAAACTAATCAGACAGAAACACCTGGAAACCAATGGAATCTGAGATTTGAAGCAGACTTCACAGAGCGTTGGAACGTTCACTCACTGATCATAAACGTAGCTGGGATTAGACACCGTCAGACTGATGTTGTGTTGTTGCCATAGTGATCCTGCTCCAAAACCATGAGGCAGGTCCTGTGTACGACATACTAAACCTGCTCTCCACAAAAGTTCAACTATGTTCTGGGGTCTCATTTTAAAAGAGTGCGTAAATATCTACTTGGAAAAGCTACTACGAGAAAAACTGAGATTTGTCCTGAGTGAAAAATGATCCAGATTTATAAAACCTTCCGTAAGCAATCTTTTAACACTGAGCAGCAGAAAACTGCCAAGATCCCGCCTCTGACCACGCCCCCTTCACACCTCTGTCTCACCATAAACAGATACGCAAATGAGTGATTTAAAGAAACATGAGCTGTTAATGAGTAAGTTTGACTGACAGAGGGAGGAGCCGAGGAGAGACGCTGCAGCGGGACACATCACACAGACTCAGGGGAAGTGGATTCAAGAGTGATCTTTGCTTCTCTGAGACAGTTTTACACACTGTCACTGAAAACACACTGTCACTTTAAACACGTTGGTCTACTTTATCTGAACTATTGCTTTGATGCAGCTGTAAAGATCGTTAAATGGACATGAAAGGGGGAAAAGTCAGATCGCTTTTATAAAGCCTGCAGCCACATGCAGGCGGGGGTTTGAGTGCATAAAAGTAAAAGGACGAAGTCCGCGCTGTGGTCCAGGGTTTGGGAAGAAGCTGCGACTTGAGGAAAAGACGGTGGGACGCAGGCTCCCTAAACGCAGGTCAGACTGTGTTTATTGAAGTTTTCTATAAAGACTAGACACAGCTGCAGCGGGATCATTCAGCGTGAAGCGCACGTGCACATAAGAACGTGCACATCTTTCACCCACGTAAGCTTTATGAGCGCTTTGAAAGAACTATATAATAAAGATAACTGAAAATATAGCTGTTTTTTCTTTCTTTTTTTTTTTTTTTTAAGTTATATTTGCCTTTTTCAAATGTTCCTCAAACATGCCGTCCTCTCGTCCTCTCCTCTCACGTGTCTCCTGCCTCTGAGTCGTGTTTAAGTGAAGTCTGTCTCACATACGCAACGTCCAAAATGTGCAGAGAGATACGTAATGTTTCACGTTCAAGATGTTTTTTATAAATCCCAACTTTATGTATAAAGCTGCTCCGTACTTTTCAAGGCTCATTTTGTGCATAAGTAGACTTCATAAATGACACCTCTGGTCTGATAGACGTGAAGTGGTCTTTACTGATCTCGTTCTTGACTTTGTGTACCAGTTTTACAGTCATCTTAAAACCCTCTACTGCATGACTTTTTATTTTAGGAGGAAAAAAATATTTCAAGATACTTTTTGAGAGCTTGTGGGTCCCTGACATTATATCAATTATAACATTTGACCCCCCACGCCCCCCCACAAAAATCTGGGTTTGTTGCCTCAGGGCAACAGTGTGCGATGAGGGTACTAAAACACCAAGGTTTTCAATACTGAATGGAATAGGAGAAAATAATCTAAAAATGTATCAGAAAAGGTTTTATTCAACATAATACTAAAATTTACCTAAAAAAGAGCCAATTTAGGAGAAATGACGTTCCCACTTGCACCTATATCTACCAGCTCAAGGAGTTGCACTATTCGCCCTGTGTAGATCTCAAAGTTATGTGGAATACCTTCAAAGCTGGCTAAAATGAGTATTTTGTATCCCCATTTCTTAGGTTTGGCTGGTAGATATTGCTTGTTCTTATTCTTTCCCTTGAAGGGAACTATCTGTTCATCCACAGCCAGCTTCTCACTCATTGGGATGGATTGCAATTTTGAAATAAGATGGTCTACCAGTGGTCAGATTTTGTAAAGTGGATCTGGACTTCCTGCAGGTATTGCCTCATTGTCGTTGAAGTGGAGAGCTTTCTTGATGGCCTCCCATCTGTTCAGACTCATGGTATCAGCTACTTGATGCACCCGAGAGGCCTTGGACCAAAACATCCGAGTGACTGGTAACCCAAACAGTGACATGTAGACTACAGTACCTATGAACTGTTCAAGTTCTTTAGTGCTGAGTTTTAAAGGTCTGCTTGGGTTGTTTAGTTTAGTTTAGTTTATTAGTTTATTTAACAGGGACAGTGTGCAAAAACATTGAAGATGCTTTGCACCAGATTTTAGCCGCAGCTAGTTTCCATCTGCAGTCCCTGAGCAGGTGAGATATACAAAATTTAACAACAACAACAACAGTCAAACCTGTAGAGCATACAGGTTTGACTGCTCTGTGATCACTGACAGGATATTTTCTGAAAAAAACATCTTGAAGTAATCTTCTGATCTCGGAAGGCTTCCTTGCCATTCAGGATAGTCGGGGAAGTTGGCATTATGGGGTGTTCTCCAGCCATTGTCTTCCTCTGGTTCAAACACCTCATCCTCATCCTCATTTTCATCCCAACACACACACACCAACACACATCTTACAGAACCCTGACTGACCCCTGACCTACACTGAGTGTCAAACCTGATTCAGGGAGCCACTCTTCTCCACTATCACTCTCGTCCTCAAGCTCACCGTCTTCACTGTCGGATGGAACTTCACTACCATGTTCATTCTTGGACCCATAAAATGTTTTTATGTCCATTTCCTACAAGCAATAATACTCATTATTCACTCCAACACATCTCTCCTTGAGCACTATTTTTCCCAACAAAAGTGCTACATCTGCATGATGTTGCCCTAGGGCAACACACCTAAAACACAGTATTAGCATAAACATACAAGTAAAAATTATATGTAAACAATCAAATGTGCATCTTGACATATTTCTGGACATTAAAATATTTTTTTGTATCAAATTATTCCAATTTAACCCAGAGAAAAGTGTTATTTATCTTACCGTTACCTAGCACTGTGTCACATGTGACTTTGCTTCCAGAAATGACTGCTTCAGACTCAGTCAAATGTGCACACCCACTTCAGCCTCTGATTTTATTGGACAGAAACATGTCTGCTAACATTATAAAAAAACAAAAATAAAAAAAAACTTAAAGGGCCAGTGTCCAAGCCAAAAAAGTGGTTTGTTGCCTAAAAGCAACACTATGCGGTAGAGGGTTAACTCTTCCAGGAGTATTAATAGTGTGGTTTGAGAGTTTGAGTAAAAGCGTGGCTGCAGAGCACAGTATGTTCTCCTAAACGTGATGGATGATCTGGTCCTTTTTGTTCTTCATGAGTCCCACTGAGCTGCAGTAATTACAAGGACAACATGTGTGTGTGTGTGTGCTGGTCACAGTCACATGATTATTGTAAGTACAAACAGTCTCCATGTGTGTTCTTTTCACGCTAAGGAAAAGCACTGGAGGTGAATACAAGTTTACACAGTCTTTACTCTACAAAAACACACGTCAGAAGTAAAGTCTCAGGTCTGTACACGACTCGTTTCACTTTCATTTTCAGCCAACATCGTCACAAGCTCTTTTACTTTTGTCCTGATGTTCATGCTTGTGTAGAAGTGTCTGAACGGATGAACGTGGCTCCTTCAGGAATCATCTGGGAACTGCTCCGAGGATGAACCAGACATTCCACAATTCCATAAAAACCCACACTTCTCTGGTTCCATTTCTTTTGATATTCACCCGATGTTACGCAGAAGAAGTGTGTTTACATGTGTGACAGTGAGAAATAAAAACCAATGTGTGTTTTTGTGCTTTTTCACACTCACAAACACAATTTAGGTTTAACATTTTACGACTTCCTCTCACAAGTCCTTGGTTAATGGTTAATGTTGATATGTTTTCATTTTGGTTGCAGTTATGGTCAATAAAATGTCTTTTACAAACGACAAAGGACCACTCAACCAGCCAATCAGAACGCTGTATTCGGCTCCTGATGAGAATTGTGATTATTTATTATTTCATTCAGATAATAGTGTACTTACTTTAGCAAAAAACACAAAGTTCACCCATTCATAACAAAAAAAACAAACAAAAAACAAAAAAGAGATGACCACTGGACGTGTTTATTGATCCTGAATCTAAGGAGTGTGAGGGTCAAACTATCTTCATGCTAAATAAATAATTAAAATAATACATATTTAATCTGGCCAAAGTGGGCTGGAGAGTTGAAAAGTGCTGCGCAGTGAGAGCCTGTGTGAGATTCAGGGCCAAACTGGGCGTCACGTCCTGCACTTAAAGAACTGAAGCCTTAATCAGGTTTGGAACAGTCCAGGAGCCAGGTCTAACACGGTTATGTTCTAATGCGATAGTCCCACTTCGATCAGTCAGCAGCAGAGCACAGTCTGAGCAGGGACTTCCAGAGAAACATCCCCAGGCCTCCCGGTCCACAGACACAGATCCATCACAGCTCTGACAAGTGTTCACATCTGCAGATCTACTTCTTTACCCAGGATGCACCTGTGTGAGCTTTATTTAAGAACTGGACTGTTTTAATAACTAAATACACAAAAGACTGTGTAATCAAACACAGTGAGAAGTTCTGGTCTCTGTCCAGGGCCACTGTCCCCCCCTGTCTGAAGAAAGAAACACAAACAAATACTGTATGTAGTAGGACTCTTTCAGTGGCGGCTGGTCGATAGGGGGCGCAAGTGAGCTGCACTCCCTGATTTGACCCTGAAAAAAAAAAAAAACGAAATAAAGCTTCTAATATATTCCTATGTTAATTTAAAGTCTATGGGGTTTTCCCAGGGAGCATGACGCGGGGATTCCACATCCTGCATCTCCGCTGCGCTGCGCCGCGCCACAGACCGCCTCCGATTTTGTGCGCAGACCCTCACTTTTGGATTCAACTTTCCTCCGCCCGGCGGCGCAGCGAAGGGCTGCGAAGTTCCTTGAAAGCATGAATGAGCATGCGCGGGATATACAAAATCTCGCGATAAAATGCAGCGTACCGGAAAAACAAAAACAGTTCGCGTTTGTTCATTGTTTGAAGCGTGGGTTGTCGCCATTTAAACTGCCTCGTTTGTACGCCGGTATTCAGAATGGGTGAGTAAATGACAAATTATGTGAATTTTAAATTGTTTGTGGTAGTATAATATTGTGTTGTCTTGAGTTTTGATAACTTTATGTGGTACTCAATTTACTTCTGTCGTTGTACCTACTAGCCTATAGCTTTATCAATCAATCAGGCATTACTTTTGTGTGTACCAACTGGAGACCTATACAAACCTGAGTAGTTTTAGCTTTACTTTGGGTTTATTTTCTATAAAGAAAACTAACTAACTTTTTTCTACATCTGCTCAGTTCGGATCAACAGGAGGAGAGCATTTGCTTTGGCTGTCCTTTTGGCCATGGCACAGAGGAGGAGGAGAAGAAGTCGGTTTTGGGTCCATCCCATAAACCAACAGAGGAGGGCACAAGGAGACTATTACCATCTGGTACAAGAGCTGAGGCTGGACAGTGAACGGCATCATCAATATTTCCGTATGTCTGTGGAGAAATTTGAAGAGCTTCTATCCATTATTGGCCCGGAGTTGAGGCGCCAGTGCACCACCTATAGAGCATCCATTGAACCTCAACAAAGACTTGCTGTAGCCCTGAGGTAATTATCAAAAATGACTTTTTATTGCACACAACACTCCAAATTATATTTCGAATCAAAACAACAATATAAATATTCAAGCTTAACAATAAATAATTATGAAAATATAAAAGAGGTTTATAAAAATAAGCATTAAAATAGCTTTGTCAACAAATAAGAACTGTAAAAAAACAACAATAAATATTCAAGCTTAACAATAAATAATTAAGAAAATATAGAAGAGGTTTATAAAAGTAAGCATTAAAACAGCTTTGTCAACAAATAAGAACTTTAAAAACACAACAATAAATGTTCAAGCTTAACAATAAATAATTATAAAAATATAAAAGAGGTTTATAAAAGTAAGCTTTAAAACAGCTTTGTCAACAAATAAGAACTTTAAGAACGTGCAAAAATTCAACTATTTCTAGCTTAATAAAAAGTATCCTCTTCTGCCTCCCACTCGGATGGCTCTTCAGAAAGCAACCTCATAAAGGTCCCCATTGGCTGAGTTGCAGAAGTGTGAGGAGTGGATGTTGCTGTTGTAGGAGGAGCATGGCTTGTCAGTGTAGATATAGCAGGGACTGATGGTGCTGACGAGCCTCGAGCTCGCAATTGTCCACTGTTTGAAGCACCAGAGCGAGGATGCCATGAAGTAGGAACACTGGGCATGGTTTGATGTTGACTGTCTAAGCTGTGTAGCATACCCAAAATTTCTTTTTTAGCGTGCTGCCTTTTATCTTTACCTATTCTGTGTAAAATAGGGACAAGACAAAGGCAAAATGATGGCACTCGTCTAGCTCGGTTTCAGGGACATAAGGTGTTTGTGGCTCCTGCAAAAGTGTCATAAGCCTGTCTCCTATGTCACCCTGCTTGTTTGCCCTTCCTTTATTTGAGGCTGGTACAGTGCTTCTGGCAGTTGCACTTCGTGTAGAGTTTCCTCTATCTCGGGGGCTCCGAGACCGGGGTCTGTCAGTGCATGGGGCACTTGCAGCACTTTGGAATGATGGTGCAGGAGATGGAGTTGCCGTCCTTGTTCCCTCCACCTCACTAGTTGAAGGGGTGCTTGGTGGCACTTCCTCCACTTGTGGACTTGCATCCAAGTTGCTCCTGGAACTGCACACAAAGTATAATTACCAAATAAAATACTAAACATAATTTAAATTGAATTATCCACTCAAAATATATACAAAGCATTAATACCTTCTGGGTTGTATGTATGGAATTAGGAAAGTCATCATTTTTTCAAAATTTCCACTCTTTCTGACTCCCTCCTCCTGATCCACTGGGTAAAGAGCTCCGCTTCCTGCTCTTTACAAAGCCGTCCCGCAATGCCCTCCATCTTGACTTGCACAGATCAGCTGAAATAATAAACCATGATAATAATTTCTTTCTTTATTTTTTTTACAGATACTTGGCGTCTGGGGACTCTTTCGTGAGCCTTGCATTTAGCTACAGACTTGGTCAGACAACTGTCCGCAACTCGGTGTACATGGTTGTCAGAGCCATTGAGAAATTATGATGCAGAACTATATTCCACGGCCAACTGAACAAACATGGAGAGAGGTGGCAGCGGGCTTCACAGAGAAATGGAATTTCCCTAATTGTTTAGGAGCCCTTGATGGCAAACATATTAACATTGAGAAACCACCACATTCTGGAAGTCTTTACTTTAATTACCATAAAAGATTTTCGATTGTTTTGATGGCCCTCGTAGACGCGGATTATCGCTTCCGTGTGATCCATGTGGGGGACTACGGCCGGTCAAGTGATGGTGGCACATTTGCTAATTCTTCATTGGGAATTGGCTTGGAAAATGGGTCTCTTGATGTGCCACCAGACACCCCTCTCCCTGGAGCTGCAGTGCTAGGTAATGTCCCTCACGTCCTTGTGGCTGATGCTGCCTTTCCCCTAAAGACTTACATGATGAGACCCTTCCCTGGTAAGCACCTTCGCCATGATCTCCGCATCTTCAACTACAGGCTTTCGAGAGCTAGGATGGTGGTGGAGTGTGCGTTTGGCATACTGGCAACACGATGGAGGTTGCTTTACAGAAAGATCAATCTCCTCCCTGAAAACGTGGACAGTTTAGTCATTGCAGCATGCATACTGCACAACTTCCTCCTGAATCCCACCGACAACGTGAGACTGTTGGAAGAAGCAGAGCAACATGGGAGGAGGTTGAGACGCATCGGACCCCAGCGTGGCCAGCGTACCTCTGCTGAGGCAATGTCCGTCAGGGATAAGTTTTCAAGATATTTCAATTCTCCTGAAGGCAGTGTGCCTTGGCAGGACAGAATGGTGTGATTGTTTTGGGGTTTTTTTTGTGTGTGTGATTTTTTTTTCTCATATCTAATAAAGTTATATCAATGTTTATGTTTGTGCTTTGTTATTACAATGTTTATTATAGTAACCAACCTCTACTTATTAAAATATTAAGAAATTACAATAATTTACATAAAAGCATTTACAATTATGAGACTTGAAATTGATTTTAACATTTTTTGGGATGATGTCATGTCTTTATGATACTTGCATCTACTTTCATCTTTAAAAGCATATTACAGGTCACATAATGTCGTTTTTTCAACTTTCAGATCAACATGAAGTAACACACATTAATACACCTACAAATAACATTTCTACAATACTGAAATAAACAAGGAAGGCCTTTTATAAAGTGTATTGTCTGGTCAGACTTCACCAAGCGTAGAAAAAGTTAATTATTCAGCTATTTTCCCCCTTTGTTTGCTTAAAAAGGCGTTATGTACTTTTCGTGTTTATAGCGCGTTATATGTGTGAACTTACCGTCCGCACCGACAACTCTGGCAACCGCCTCCCACGCTTTCTCCTTTCTTTGCGTATCTTTATAAAAAGAATGACTCGCATCAAAAATAATTTTATGGTGCTCAACTGCTGTGATTAGTTTTTCCTCATCCATGATGTTGACAATCTGACAATGGAGTTCCTAAAAAGTTTGCACCGTATGGGCTATAGGATGTGACATATATGAAGAGATTTCAAAATAAATAATATATACATCTTCTTTCACTGTTTTATTGGTGTAAAATTGTATTAACATTATGTATCATTGGATTACGCGACAACAACCAAAACACCCAACCAGAAGGTAATTTCGGGTGTGAAAAAAACAATAAATTATACAACTCATATTTCTGATATTTTGTTCTCCGTGTAGCCAGTTTATTTTGTAAAATTCCGGAAGTAGTTCGTGTTCTTTTTCCTGTTTGGTGCGTTCTAATCTGTGGAGCTTGATCCGGTCGGACACGGGCGCAGAAGATTTTACCGTTGATCCGCAATTTTGGCGGATGGCGCTGGAGTGGCGGAGCTGAGGCGCAGACCTGCGCGGCGCATATGCGAGATGTGGAACGTACCTCATTCATTTGAAAGGCTGCGCAATTGCTGCGAAGGTCGTAGCACTGCGCAGCGCAGCGGATATGCAGGATGTGGAATCAGCCCGTGAGGCATCAGCGAACACTAAAGAGAGCAATGGGGAGGGTTAGGGTTAAGGTTAGGTCCAGAGAAATTTTAAACTCTCAAGCTTCTTCCTATTAGTTTTTAGCACAGCTATAGTCTCGTTTTAGGTGCGCGCCTATTGCCCATTTGCCCGTGTTGTCACGCTCCTGGAGGGAACGCCCACTTCTCCATGCTGGAGGCAAAAGCTCTGTCTGTGGCATTACAGCAAAGGAAACTTTGCCCAAAACTTGCTCGTTTCTAAGTAATTTTAATTGATTTCAATTGTAAAATGTCTGTATCTGGAACATGCTGCACTAACAGGCAAGGAGGTTTTAAGTCTAAACCTGGAGCTTTTTCGTTTACATTTTGATGAAGCTAGAAGAAGATATAGTGGATGGCAGCAATAAATCAAAAGACCTAAATCCCTCCAAGTCTCTACGGATTTACAGTGAACACTTTAAACAAGGTAAGTCAATGCTAAAGAGAAAAAAAAAAAAGTATGACATTTGAAAAAAAAAAAAATGCAATGACTGTCTGAAACAGCTGCATTATGCGTGGCTAACACTAGCCTCACAGCTAAGTGACTGAAAACTAACCTCTTGTAGCTTTAAATCTGCTCCAGTGTGAGACAAAACCCTTTTTACCACAGAATGTACAATCATGAGGAGTAAAGTCAGGCAAACTTGTAAATGTTATTTCATTTTATTTATTCTGCAAACATAGCAGGAGGAAGAGGGCATAGATCAGCTGCATTCATTAGCTTTTACTAATACCTTGTTTTGTTCGTCTAAAAGACGTCCTACTTCCACAGACAAATGTACTAAACATGCGCTAGAAGCATCCACTGCTTTCTTTACGGGAAAAAAAAAAGAAAATATATGAGAATTTGTCAGTTTTGCGCTTCCTGTAAAGCTGCGTACACAAACTTTTGCCTCCAGCATGGAGCAGCCACATGATCAAGTGACGTAGGTGCAAATGGTCAATAGGCACTGCGCCTCCTGGTGGTTTAAATGTCCCTGGGGAGGTCTATTACTGCCACAGACTTCTCTGTCATGGTTCAACATGTGACCAATGAAAACCACTGAACATTTGCTCTGATGTGTCTCACTGACTCTAGTTTACTTTAACAGTCACAATGAGACTAAAGAATGACTTATCATCGTTCTCTAATGCTCCAAGTACTTATTTAGTCTAAAAAACAAACGTTTTCACAAATTTTGTGACTGACCAATCAGGATTCAGTATGCATCAACCAATCAGGATTCAGTATGACCAGCATGCTTTCTTATGCTAGTGCAGCAGAGCACCGGAGGATAAACATTACATTAGCATATTGTTTCTTTTGTCTAAACTTGTGGAGCTGTTGATCCAGTTGGACGAGGATCTGGATTAGTTTCATTTCACTTTTGGAGAAACAAACAGGAGCAAGAGGAGAAAAGGTCAGACATTTGGTTTTTAGCTTCACTGTTGGAGACGTCTGAGCAGCTAAAGCCTACTGCTAACGAAGTTATGTGTAAAAGAAAAAAAGAGCTCATGGTTCATTCAAACTATGATGATGTGTGTGTGGGTGGGTGCTTGTTGCTGTGGGGGAGTGTGTGTGTGTCCATGTGCTCCTGTTGTTATCTGAACATGGTGCTGATGGGCCGTGGAGCTGTGAATTAAACTCCTGGTCCTTCTCATTGTAGCTGTGGGTCTCGTTTATCAAGCACTTGCTCATGTGCAAAACAGGGTTAGCAAAAACCTAACACAACAGATAGGTTTGAGCTGATGCACATTGGTTTGGTGGAAGAGACAGTATGTGCACGACGATAGAAACTTGAGTAAACATGACAGTTTTTGTTTCGTTTGTTTTTTCCACCTGGTTGATAAGAACAGCTTTGTGTGATTCTGATGTGACTCTTTAACCCTTCACGTCACACACGCAGGGCTATAACGGGCCCCTCACACACAGAGGGCTATAGCGGGCCCTCACACACAGAGGGCTATAACGGGCCCCACACACACAGAGGGCTATAACGGGCCCCTCACACACAGGGCTATAACGGCCCCTCACACACACAGGGCTATAACGGGCCCCCACACACAGAGGGCTATAGCGGGCCCCTCACACACAGAGGGCTATAGCGGGCCCCACACACACAGAGGGCTATAACGGGCCACAACAGGCAAAGGCCCCTCACACACAGAGGGCTATAACGGGCCCCTCACACACAGAGGGCTATAACGGGCCCCTCACACACAGGGCTATAACGGGCCCCTCACACACAGAGGGCTATAACGGGCCCCTGGAGGTAATGGAGTGGAAGTGACAGGCCTGACAGAAACTAATGGACAGTAAACAGCGTGGAGAACAGTTGAGTTAAACTTTTATTAGGTTTGATCAATGTTTAATGAGCGACTTAAAGCTCCGAGTCAGGAGCTCCAGATTTACTGCAGCAACAGAGCACAGAGTCTGTTCTACACACATCCACCCACACACACATGCACACATATACTGTACACTCATCTAAGTCTGTTGTACACACATACATATACAGACACACATGTTGTACACACACATACATATACAGACACACATGTTGTACACACACATACATATACTGTGCACGCATGTTGTACACACACATACGTATACATACACAATGTTGTACACACACATACGTATGCATACACTCATGTTGTACACACACATCCACCCCACACACACACATATACTGTACACTCATATGAGTCTGTTGTACACACATACATACTGTATACTGTGCACACATGTTGTACACACACATACATATACTGTGCACACATGTTGTACACACACAGGCAGCAGGTCTGGACACCAGTCTGACTTCAGCCTCAGCTCTCAGATGAGGAAATGTCCAAACTATGGATTTTATGCATTTACTTCCTCCTTTAAAAATATTCATTCATTCATTCATTTTCTACCGCTTAATTCCGTTAGGGGTCGCGGGTGACTGGAGCCTATCCCAGTGACTTTGGGCCTTAGGCGGGGAAACACCCTGGACAGTGGCCAACTTGCCGCAGGGTTAGACAGACAAACATTCACTCTCTCATTCACTCACTAAGGGAAATTTACAGTGATGCCCAATGAACCTAAACATGCATGTTTTGGAGGTGGGAGGAAACCGGAGAAAACCCACGGTGACACGGGGAGAACATGCAAACTCCACCCAGAGAGATCGTCAGATGTTGATATGGTCCGACCCGGGAGTCGAACCCACGACCTCCTTATTGGGAAGCCAGAGCTCTAACCACTTGGCTACCGTGCACCCTTTAAAAATATGCCTGTTATAAATGCAACACCAATACATTATGTTTACTGTTTGTTTTGTTTGTTTAAAGCCCAGACAAATGGTTCATCTGTCGAAATGTGCTATATATTGAATTTTAGAACATTTTGAGATTGTTGTCTTGAAGAATATTAAGCATAATGGGCCTCATTCATGAAAGTCTTCGTAAAATCTGTGCGTAACTTCCACTTTAAGAAGCTGCTGCGAAAACTCTACGTGTGATTCACGACGGGTTCGTCGAGCCAAATTCCTTCCTAAAGGTGCTTTCAGACCAAACGCGACCACGCGAACACTTTCAATGTAATGTCTATGTGTAGGCGCGATTTCGCACGACCAGAGCGGCGCGGAGAGTCTACTACGACCGGCGCGAGCGTTTAAGGGCAGACGGGCGTCTAATAAGCGCGACCAACATGTGAAGAACAAAGTGACAGTGTTAACGACCAGTACTACAGCTGGAAGGCCCCTGCAGACATGGACAAGAGAACCAATCCTCTTGGTATCAGCCTCATACACCACTGTCTCTTAACTATGTCAAATAAGCCCTGTGTTCTCCATTCACATCGCTCAATTCGTTGCTCTGATTGGCGGCGCATGAGGATGAGGACAGACACTTAGGCCCTGTCCCAATACCCACACTACACACTGCACACTTCACTGAAGTGTGCATTTTCTGAAAGTGCGCCAAGTGTACTCTTGCACAAGTGTGCAGGACAGGTAAATGGGACAGTCCACACTTTTACTTGATGTGATCAAGTAAAACAGCTGTGTTATTAAACTGTTGCCACAGCTCACTTTAGTTTGGATCATTTGCTGATTTTGCCTAAAACAAATAAGAGCAGTGCTGTGGATGTCAGTGGATTTATGCTGATGTTTGTATTAAAAGTGTTGTTATTTTGTTAATATTATATTTTTGTTTTACATATATTACATTCATACAGACATATTTTGAGCTGTATTAATAACTAAAATTCATTTGATCGTATTTACTTTGATTTCTGGATATTATTTAATGTTTGTTATATTTTATGTTACTGTCACTTTAAGAGAGAGAGAGCTTGCGCTCTGTGGTCAAATGAACTTTTTTATTTTATTTATTTTTTCATTGATAATACATCATACTGTGTACAATTTGATATTTACTAAACAAAATTACAACCGTACAATAATTACACAACCTAAATAAAATCAAACTAACTGACATCGTCATTTTGCTACTCGCAGCAAAGAACTCTGGGTAATACACTTCAGCCAAGTCCGCTTCCATGCGGGCTTCACCAAAGTGCAGATAAAGGGCGTGAAGTGGGCGGGGCTAAAGGCCGTTTGTGACAATTGGGACGCCCTACGCACTCCCACCCACAGCGGGAACGCGCCTCTGAGGGCCACAAGGGTGAAAGGGTGGATATTGGGACAGGGCCATACACATGAATGGGATTTCAAGCGACATTTGCCGCTCCTTGCCTCCTATCTACACGGGCCATGAGGGCGGACGAGAGTCCATGCGCGAGGCGCGAGCAAGTGACAGTACGTGGTTCAAAACGACAAGTACTCCGACTTTAACATGATCAGGCTTCTAAGTTATGAACTTATTCTTACCAAAAGCTGCACAAACATAAAAAACACATAACGTGTGACTGAGACTCACCCTGTGGCTTCACAAAAGAAAAAAAAAAAGATCGTATTTAGAAACTTTAGTCCAGGGATTCCTCTCGCTTGTACATCCTGTGCTGTCAGTGTTTATAATTCATAAAACTCCTTGATTCTGACAAAAACAAGCGGCTCTTTTGGTCAAATAAACTTTACTTTCACAGCAAAATAAACGCAATGTCCGAGACAAAAATAACCTGCTCATTCGACTGAACCGGATTTATATACTGTCATTCCTACTGCATGTCACAGCTTGATTTAGTGGCACAAGTGTAACTCGCAGGGTAGGGACCCCAGAGTCCTGAGTTCAATTCCCTCACAAGTATTTTCAATATTTTTTTTCTGCACTTATGCATAACCTATATTAAATAAAGACATAGTGCCTGTTTTGTATTTAAAACGATAATACAATGTGTTTGTACAGAAAGTATGCTTTATAAAGTTTAAGATTGCATATGTGCTACAGATACAAATGTCTTCATCAGCTGTTTTGTGGCCTGGGGTCGAACTCACGCACCCGGGGCTCTTCACACCAGAGTCCAATGCGTTATCCACTCGACCACTTGACATCAGACTTGCACGGTGCTCTAAAATGGAGAGTCACAGATGCCGTGGCTGCATGAACACGCCGCGGTTTGAAAGGTGCAAGTTGGTCGCGTGAGAAACACGACTAATTTCGAATATATAAGCGGCCACCGCGGGGCGTCTGGCGCGAGTTGACGCCTCTGGTCTGAAAGCACCTTAACAGCCTTTACGCCAAATTCACCAAACTTCAGCTACGAACGGTTATTTACATAAAACTGAATAATGCATACTTCCTTATATGGCAAATCTGGGCCGGACACAGCGCGTCACCAACAAAACTTGGAGCTGGGGGAAAAAAATGAGGAAGAAGCTGCAGCAGGACGTCTCCTCACTTTCGCTGAGTTAATACTTCAGCGTCTTTTAAAAATGTCCAAACTCACATGAACACACTCAGAGGAAACAGACTCACATCACAAATGTATTGAAATAACGCTGGGCTTCTGCCGTTTATATCGCGTTTTACGTCGCGGTAGAACGAGTGTGTGGGGGGAGCGGGGGCAGCAGCTGTAGTGGAGGTGCAGAGTCAGTGCACAGAGGCTCTGGTCCTGAGGGTCACACAGGGTCCTGAGTCCTGTGAGGGTTAGATCACAGAGGCTCTGAGGCTGGAACAGGCTGCTGCAGGTTATTAAAGGAGTCATTTTTTTTGCATAACTGAATTTTTTTTTTGTTAAAAAAAAAATATATATATATATATATATATATATATATTATATATATATATATATATATATATATATATATATATATATATATATATTATATACAATAATTTGCAAAAATTCACAACCTACAATCATGTAGGAATTAACATTTTTGACTGAACTATATAAGTAATAAAATTCTGAAACAGCAGATTTTTTGTTCTTACGAGTGCTCCTCAGTGTTCTTGTTCTTACAGACAAACATATTCCGTTAAGAACAAATTCTGTGAATGCCAAAAATGTTCGTAAGGAGCCTTAAGAACAAATTTGTTCGTAAGAACGTGTCATGAATGAGGCCCATTGTTTGTAGTAAAAAGGCAACAAAAAGGCTGTTACAAAAACAACAGATTAAGAAAATTGCATTTTAAATGTTGAAAAGGACACATGCAGCGACTCTTCTGTGAGCCAGTGAAAAGTGTCAGAGGAAGTCAAACTACTGGATTTGTTCAATCTAATGTCTGCTCCATGAAAGAGGCTGAATCTAGTCTGTTGGGTTAGAGATGATCATTGTGTTAATCATGTAAACCTCCTGTTTTGATCCTAAAGACATGATTTCATTGTAGTGGCTCAGATTAGTTCACAAAAATGTAGAACAGAGGAAAACAACACTGACACGAGGGTTGTGTTTGAAAAAGAAGGTTTTCTCAGAAGTTTCTTGTCAAACACTGGAATATACTGAAAACAAATAATGTCAAAAATAACAGGTTGATGAAGAATAACATTTTTTTTTTTTAAATAAAAGTAGACACTTGTAGGTCTCATTTGATGCACAACATGTCATGATTCCATTTGCACACAGTTGTTTTGTGGAGCGCTCTTCTCTCTGAACAGTGATAGCCTTGGTGACCCTCCTCCACAGTGCAGAGCCTGGTCCTCTGTGTGTGTGTGTCAGAGTCAGTGTTCTCTCTGGGGACCTGTCGGAGTCAGCCTTGTGACTCGTGAAATAGAATAATTCACTACAGACATCAAGCACTTCTCCTCCTCCTCCTCCTGCTTCCTCTCCTTCCACCACAGTGACAGGAGCAGAGCAGCCACACCAGCAGGTCACCCACAGACTCAGGTCCCACAGACTCAGGTCCCACTTCACCAAACGAGTTTTCATTTTGGAATTATGACAAAACGTAATGCACAAAGCCAACTGTCCAAAGTATGTTCACACAGTACACATGAGGAGTACCCTTCCAACATGTCTAGTTTCCTATCACTATTAGGTTTTTTATACCCACTCTTGTGCTGTTTAATTGATACAAGACAGACAGAAACAAAACTCTACCAATGTTACATTACTTTATTTACATTAATTTTATTTTAGATCTAAGAGGATGTTGACTTTTAATAACCCGGTGCTGTTTAAGTCACGCCCAAAAACTCACCTGATCACCTGGACACCTGATTTGTTCTCGAAAGTTCTTAATCTTTCTATCTATCTATATCGATATACTGTATATAGATAGATATATAGATAGATAGATAGATAGATAGATAGATAGATAGATAGATAGATAGATAGATAGATAGATAGATAGATAGATAGATAGATAGAGAGAGTGAGAGAGTGAGAGAGTGAGAGACAGATGACAGTCAGGTGCAGGTGGAGCAAGTAGATTTCAAAATTTCAGCATTTCAAAAAGTCCTAAGCCAGCAAAGTTAGCTTTCATATCTTTATACCATCTCCACGGTAACAAGACAAACAAACAACTCCATTCACAGAATCCTAACTTGTGTCTGTTGAACATCACAGGGCGGATGAAATCCCAAGAATCAAACTATTTTCACTGCTTCAGGTGTGAAAGTCTGACATTTTAGAAGTCCAAAGTTAGCGTAGGTAGCATTAGCTTTTGGTAACGAGAAAAACAAATGGAAGGAAGCAGCCATTAAATCATCACACATAGAATTACCTAGAACAGCTCTGATACTATCAAACACTTAGCATCTGAGCCATCTGTTAAGAATTGAATGACCACTAAATGTGTTTCAACCCGATCAGGGCACGCGTCGCAGTCCCAGTTCATTTCTATGGTGGTTGTAAGGTTGTGTTCTTATTTAACAAAATCCTGATCCTAATCTTAACCTGCGCCAAGCTCCAGACCTAAACTTACCTGTTCAACTGAAAGAAAATATCCTCACGTGGCTTCAACCAAATCTCAACCAAAGTCATAAGACGCTGTTTTTGTGTCGTGGTTAAAGTACTCACACTTCTCTCCTCATCCCCCCTTCTCTCTCTCTCTCTCTCTCTCTCTCTCTCTCTCTCTCTCTCTCTCTCTCTCTCTCTCTCTCTCTCTCTCTCTCTCTCTCTCTCTCTCTTTTATTTTAAAATTTAAAAAATTTTAATTCTAAATGTGTATTTATTTTCGAAGTTGAATAAATAATTGTGTTTTTAATGGTCATGTAGATGTGCCAAGTATTATTATTTTTTAGTCAATACTCAAATGCATGTTTTGTTTTTTTCTGACATTGACAGATGAGTTTCTTACTGAAGCACATCTCCACTCTCTGCACATCCACAGTTGGTTTGGCCCCAGCCCCATGTGTTACATTATTTCCAGTCAGTCCTTTCCTGGGAGAGGTGTTTGGGTCATGGTGCTCCCGTGGGGCTGCTGCTGGTGGGAGGGTCTGAGGGTCCTGTGGGAGTCCGCCTGGTGCAGGTCTCTGGTGTAATCCTTCATTCATCCAGAAGTGATCCAAAGGGTTTCATCTGGACAAGGTTTCACAAGATCACCACGGCACAGAAACGGACTGATCTCCATCCTGGTTCTGCTGGATCTCAGCGCAGCGTTTGATACGATTGATCACAATATTTTACTGCAGAGATTAGAATGTGATGTAGGTGTCAGAGGAACTGCTCTGAGCTGGTTTAAATCCTATTTAACCGATAGGTATCAGTTTGTTAATGTAAACCAAAGCTCCTCACAATGGGCCTCATTCACGACACGTTCTTACGAACAAATTTGTTCTTAAGGGCTGTTTATGAACATTTTTGGAATTCACAAAATTTGTTCTTAACGGAAAATGTTGGTCTGTAAGAACAAATCCTACGAACACTGAGGAGCACTCGTAAGAACAAAAAATCAGCTGTTTCAGATTTTTATTTCTTTTAGAATTCAGTCAAAAATTTTAATTCCTACATGATTGTAGGTTATGTATTTTTATAAATTATTATATGTAAAATAATTTTAGAAACAAAAAAGTCATCACTCAGGCTAAAAATGACTCCTTTAATAAACCTGCAGCAGCCTGTCCCAGCCTCAGAGCCTCTGTGTTCTGACCCCCACAGGACTCAGGACCCTGTGTCCCCCCAGGACCAGAGCACACGGTGCTCTGACTCTGCACCCCTCTACAGCCGCTGCCCCCCTCCCCCGCTCCCCCCACACGCTCGTTCTACCGCGACGTGAAACGCGATACAAACGGCAAAAGCCCAGCGTTATTTCAATACATTTGTGATGTGAATCTGTTTCCTCTGAGTGTGTTCATGTGAGTTTGGACATTTTTAAAAGACGCTGACGTTTTTAATCAGCGAAAGCGCTGCTTCCTTTCTTCCTCCTCTGCAGCAGCGCTTCCTTCTCCCAGCTCCAGCAGAAATCTTGTGAATGACGCGCTGTGTCCGGCCCATTTTGCCATATAAGGAAGTATGCATTATTCATTTTTATGTAAATAACCGTTCGTAGCTATGGTTTGGTGAATTTGGCGTAAAGACTGTTAGGAAGGAATTTGGCTCGTTACGAACCCGTCGTGAATCACACGTAGAGTTTTCGCAGCAGCTTCTTAAAGTGAAAGTTACGCACAGATTTTACGAAGATTTTCATGAATGAGGCCCAATGTTCTAAATGAACCTGCGGGGTGCCACAGGGCTCTGTACTTGGTCCAATTCTTTTTACTCTCTATATGCTGCCGCTAGGTAACATTATCAAAAAGCATGGCATTGACTTCCACTGTTATGCAGATGACACTCAGCTGTACTTATCAATGAAACCAGATCAGACTGGTCAAATAGAAAGACTCAGTGCCTGTGTGAAGGATATAAAAACCTGGATGAGCCTTAACTACCTACTCCTTAATCCTGATAAAACAGAAGTGATTTTACTCGCCCCTAAACATCTGCGCGACTCTCTAACTGAGCAGATAATCACACTGGACAATGTCAGTGTCGCCTCCAGCTCGACTGTAAGAAACCTTGGAGTCTTATTTGACCAAGAGCTCTCATTTAAAGCACATATTAGTCAAGCGTGCAAAACTGCCTATTTTCACTTGTGAAATATTGCCAAAATTAGAAATCTACTGCCTAAAAATTATGCTGAAAAACTAATCCATGCCTTTGTCACGTCGAGGTTAGACTACTGTAACTCCCTGCTTGCAGCGTGTCCTAAAAGCTCAACAAAAAGTTTTCATTAGTTCAAAATGCAGCAGCAAGAGTACTAACAGGTACTAAAAAACCAGAACACATTACCCCAGTACTAGGAGTGTGAGGTAAGATTAGAGACATCTGTTTGCCGTCAGAGATTGATAAGTAGTTGTGTGCAACTTATGTTTTGTCCGTTTTGTCAAGCATGCTCACTCGACAAATGTTTAGCGACGAGAGGCTGTTTGGATCATGTTTGTGTGAATGTTCTTTTACATTGATACGCCTTAAAGAGACTTGAACAGACGCTGCTTCGTTCCTACAGACAGCAGCTGGAGGTTGTGTTGGTGTGAAAGACCCTTAGCACAGTATTAAGTTTCTATAACTGTTGAACTTTTTCACAAAATGACGATCATTATGTTTTGCTGAACATTTTTCAAACTTCATCTGTGTTTGAAAATCCACACACTTCCATCTCCACCTCCACAACTCTCCAGTCCTTCCTGTTCAGCGAGGGCACTCATTCATTTGGTCTTTCACACTAAGTGCACACGGCTCACGTGACTCTGCTGCTTGAACGAAAAAAACAAACAAAAAACAATCGGCAAAATGTAATAAAAATGATATCTCTTGTAATAAATACTGCTCAAGTCTGTCTGACAAGCACACGTTATGGACTTCTGATCACAGTACAAGTTTGGTTTAACTTGGAGCCACGACTTTTACAGACCAAGCTAAAGTCAGCAGCTGACATTCACTTGTTTAGGGCCAGTGGTTTTCTGTTATGAGTGTTTTGTTTATTCTCTCATCTTTCATTCAGTCTTCAGTATAGTGACCATTCTAAGGACCATCGATGCTCTCTACTTTCCCAGATGCATTATGGGACATTTTGAACGCACTACTTTTGACCCGCTGAACATTTAGACCACTACAAAACCACCAGAGATGACAAAAGTCTGGTCAAAGTATACGTCCTGCTTTATTGAGTAAAAGTAATAAAGTACACCTGAGTCCAAAGTACACTCACACTGCAAAAAGTCATTATCTAGTCTCTGTGAAACTACTAGAATACTAGAAATGTGTAGCATTCCACGTGTTTCAAGACATTTCAGGCTGTTTTCAAAAGAGTTGAGCTCAATTCAAGTCTGCCAATGAGGTTAGTGAGATCACAAGGTAACACGTGATTTTCACTTGTTAATTGTTGATTTGTTCACAAACATGGCGTCACAGCAGGTCTGCACTGACTCCAAGAAGAATAACAAATGTTTATGGGCTTATAAAGTAACTCCGCTGTTTTTGAAATGTAGAAAGTACAGATACTTCTTGAAAAATGTAAGAAGTAAAAGCATAAAGTCACCAGGTTTTGTAATACTACACAACACTGAAAGTTGTAAATGTCCTTCTTGAGCTGGATATTTTACTTTATTTATTTTTGTTTTAATATATGTTTATCATGCTTCTAAATGTGTCACTGATCACGCACGTTCAGGCTGTTTCCCAAAGGTACTGTACCTTGCCTTGTCTACAAAGTTTGTTTTACTGGAGAAGTATTTTCTAAAAGTATTAAGTGTCTATTTTTCATATTAAGTGCTTTTAAAACTGACTTTATTTTTCCCTCTAAAATCTTCACAGTGCATTCTGGGTAAATTCCCCAGAGCAAGGCATGGAAGGATACACTTGTGTATCTTTAATACATGATCCACATGCTAATCAAACAAAGGACATGAACATGGGAACATGACTTGGATGATTTCAGTGCCGTGCCACGCCCAGATCAGACCAAAGCAAGGGAAGGCACCTACAGTAGGCTTTGGAATCAGCCTCAGACAGCCTGAGCTTAGCCATTTGGGTTTAAAGGTTGTATGGAGGATTTTCAAAAATTGTTTGTTGTCAGTCTTCGTCAAAAATAGATTTGTAACAGCCTTGTACTTGTACAAACAAACAAAAACAAAAAAAATAAATATATATATATATATATATATATATATATATATATATATATATATATATATATATATATATATATATATATATATATATATATATATACAACTGTGGACATGATGAAGCCAGTAAAATGTTGTCCAATAGATAACGAGGTACCTCGTTATCTATTGGTCTGTTAACCTGTCAAGCAAACCCTCAGTGTTCCTAAGTATCTCATTGACCCAGTTACAGTGAAGGGCGTGGCCCTGGGAGGAAACACATGACATCGTTTGAAAAACAACAAGCAGCTGTTGGATTTGAAAAATCCTCCATACAACCTTTAAAGATGATGTCTGGAGTAAATCATCTTCACCTTAAACCACAAATGAAACAAGTCGAAACTTGTGAACATGAACATGTTCCTTTGGAGCTTCTTTAAGAGAAACCAAACACATAATCAACTCTCAAACTGTGCGTTTGGAGCCTTTTTTTGTGCAAATTTGCTCATTTTGCATTTGTGTGCAAAAAACACAACTGTGCTGCCGTTTGACTTTCTCATTTTCAATTAAAAAAACAAAAACATCATGAGCTCTTGTGTTTATGCAGGCTAAAGCAAAGGTTTCATACATACTGTATCTCTGCAAAATACTAGACGTACAAGTGAAACTAGACCTGTGCACAGCCTCAGAGCTGTGAACTTCTCCACACCCACTGGGCGTCTCTTAAAAGGCGTCTGAGTATCTTCCACGTTTGTAAGTCTGTTTGGAGTTCAGTTGTGGACAGATTAACCTCGGGTTTAGCCTCACTTTAAAGCTGGGGTCACTATTTTAGTTGCAAATTAGTAAAATTTGTGTTTTCCACTTAAACGTCTATGATAAAGGCAGCAGAGCGTGACAATAATGAGACCACTGTGTACTGTCTGAATTGAATAATAAAGAATTTTAGCTCTCACCAGGAGTTGAATGCTGCGCTGTGATTGGCTGAGCTGGGGTGGTCTTCTCCAGTTTCACTTTGTTGTGCATAGAAAGACTTTTATAATAATAATTGCAACCAAAATGAATACATGTCGATATGAACCATGTAAACCGTGTTTACAGTATGAAAGTCAGCTACCACACCTTTAAGTGTGTCTACTGTATATCTCTCTCTCTCTCTCTCCCTCTATCTCTCTCTCTCACTCTACCCCCCCCTCTCTCTCCCTCTCTCTCTCTGTCTGTTTCTCTCTCTCTCTCTCCCTCCCTCTCTCTCTCTCACGTACAGTGACAATATCAGATTGTCTCCCCTAATCACATTCTCATTTAAATTCTACATAAGAAGCCGTATCCAATAGTCTCATCACAAGTTTAAAGATGCACCATGCAACTGTTTAACCAAACACAAACATGAGTATTCTGTTTATTCTGAGCAGACTGGATTCTCCTTTAAAACACCACATGAGTCCTAGAGGAGCATCTGAAGCGTTTGAAGAGTTACTGACATGCACTGGTTTGGTGTCACGTTTTTAGCTGCAGTAAATGACATTTCTGCTCCTCTGACCTGACTCTTCCTAAATGCTCTCACATCAATCACAGAGCGCAAATATACACGTCTGAAGTTTAAGAGAAAAGGGACGTAGATAAAGGCTTTGGAAACACAGACTATTCAAAGGTCGTTAAGAGATTTATCTTACTTTTAAATACCAGAAAGAATGGACATAATACTTGAGTCTTAGCCCAGCTTTGTTGCCCCGACAGTAAAGATGGAGCTGATTTGTTTGCTCTGCGTATACACTACAGTATCAGATGTTCCCTCGCTCCCTCAGGTCTCACAATCTGCTCCTACACTTTTGAACTGGTTTATAAATATTTCAAACTTGGTTCATCCTTGCATTTGTACATTTTGTTTTTTCTTTATGAGGCTCTTCTGCAAAAGCTTTTACAATCAACACATTGTTCATAATGTAATGTATGTCCTTCCTTGGTCTGCTAATGTCAGTGTGCCGCCTCAGCAGAATGGCTCAGAATAATTATGTGTTGATAAATAAAAGGTTGACTGTGATGTTTCTGAGGCTCACACTGAGAGACTGACTGCAGCTCTGTGTTTGATACAGGGTTAGGAGCTTATTGTGTGGTGGAGTCATTTCCTCAGAGCTCTGGAGCTGCCCTCTGTGAGCTGCTAGAATGTCACCTCAGCAGGAAGGCCTGAGTGTTTCCATGGCGATAAGGGCCCCGGGGCCCTCAGGACCCTGGTCAGCATCGATCTCTCCATAACAAACATAAATGTGAAGAGAAGTGTAAGCAGATGGTGAAGGTGGTCCTGGGAGTTTACATGTGAGAAAGGCTGGTCTAAACACCAGGCTGAGTCTGAACACCAGGCTGAACACCAGGCTGAGTCTGAACACCAGGCTGAGTCTGAACACCAGACTGAGTCTGAACACCAGGCTGAGTCTGAACACCAGGCTGAGTCTGAACACCAGGCTGAGTCTGAACACCAGGCTGAGTCTGAACACCAGACTGAACACCAGGCTGAGTCTGAACACCAGACTGAGTCTGAACACCAGGCTGAGTCTGAACACCAGGCTGAGTCTGAACACCAGTCTGAACACCAGGCTTAGTCTGAACACCAGTCTGAACACCAGACTGAGTCTGAACACCAGACTGAGTCTGAACACCAGACTGAGTCTGAACACCAGACTGGTCTGAACACCAGGCTGGTCTGAACACCAGGCTGGTCTGAACACCAGGCTGAGTCTGAACACCAGACTGAGTCTGAACACCAGACTGAGTCTGAACACCAGACTGAGTCTGAACACCAGGCTGAGTCTGAACACCAGACTGAACACCAGGCTTAGTCTGAACACCAGGCTGGACTGAACACCAGGCTGAGTCTGAACACCAGGCTGAGTCTGAACACCAGGCTGAGTCTGAACACCGGGCTGAGTCTGAACACCAGGCTGGACTGAACACCAGGCTGAGTCTGAACACCAGGCTGAGTCTGAACACCAGGCTGAGTCTGAACACCAGGCTGAGTCTGAACACCAGACTGAACACCAGGCTGAGTCTGAACACCAGACTGAGTCTGAACACCAGGCTGAGTCTGAACACCAGGCTGAGTCTGAACACCAGACTGAACACCAGGCTTAGTCTGAACACCAGGCTGAGGCTGAACACCAGGCTGAGTCTGAACACCAGGCTGAGTCTGAACACCAGGCTGAGTCTGAACACCAGGCTGAGTCTGAACACCAGTCTGAACACCAGGCTTAGTCTGAACACCAGTCTGAACACCAGACTGAGTCTGAACACCAGACTGAGTCTGAACACCAGACTGAGTCTGAACACCAGACTGGTCTGAACACCAGGCTGGTCTGAACACCAGGCTGAGTCTGAACACCAGACTGAGTCTGAACACCAGACTGAGTCTGAACACCAGACTGAGTCTGAACACCAGACTGGTCTGAACACCAGGCTGGTCTGAACACCAGGCTGAGTCTGAACACCAGACTGAACACCAGGCTTAGTCTGAACACCAGGCTGAGTCTGAACACCAGACTGAGTCTGAACACCAGGCTGAGTCTGAACACCAGGCTGAGTCTGAACACCAGGCTGAACACCAGGCTGGTCTGAACACCGGGCTTCTACATAAAAGTACACAATTATACAGCAGCAGTTCTTCTGTCACTACTCCATCCACACACCTTCACTAGAGTCAGCCTTTACCAAACCGTGAAGTTATTGTTTTATCAATATATATAGAAAAAAAAGGAAAACTTCAAAAAAAGAAATAACTTCAAGGTCCTATTCCACAGGTTTGCTTCCTTAAACAACTAATTCTGTTAAGCTTCCTACAGCAGTCACATGTTTCACTCTCTTACCTAAAGCGTTCTGAGCCTCTGAATTGTGTTTTAAACTTTTTTTTCACAAATCTGCTGTCTTTGATTGTAAACGTGATCTGGGGAAGCTCTAATACTGTTGATTGTCTCTTGTAGTTTGGTCCGACTGTCTGTAAGAGACACATGATTCAGATTAAATAGAGAGTGTCCTGGGGTTGATTCTTACATAAATAAGCTCACACATTAGGTAAACAGGCAGACAGGAGTGGATTTTACAGATCTGGAGTGTTATGTGGCGACTCAAATGAACAGCAGGAGTACCATCTGCGTGTGAAGGTTACGGACGCTCACACACGCTGTCGGCGTACAAGTGCTGTTATGATCAGGCAGAAGAGAGCAAATGCAGCTTTGTTTGTCTCTGTTTTTGCTCCTGACCAATAATATTTAACGCATGTGTTCGGCTGCTCAAATGACTCTTGTTTAAAAGCAGTTTATGTTGTTTTAAAGTGAATGGGAAGCTAAACCTTTTACTTCTTTTGACGAGTTCTGTGTGTTTTTAGCACAACTAATTCAACTCCAGTCACAACTAAGTTTAAATGTTTATTCTTCATGCAGTGTTATGTCTGAAAAGTAAACAGAAAGTTAAAGAACATTTTAAAACACACAAGGCAGTGCTGGCATCTCGTTAGTGTTTAGCTTCCAGTGTTGGACGTGGCCTTTCTGAGCACAGCTGACTGGTCTGTCACTGCATCTTCACTGCATTCTAGATTATTCTGTTCAGCTGATTCTTGTTGACCACTGTCAGAGGCCATTCCAAGATGACTGATCTCACTCCAAAGCCTCTAAGCCTCCTGATCATGTAAAGTCTGTGGGTACAGTTCTCATAGATTTGACATGGTAAGTGTTATCATTTTGTCATCAGGCAAAAACCGTCAAACATTGTTGTCTATCTAAATGTTCGCTGCAAATAATGAACAGGATCGCTGGTCTGGACCAAAAAGATTTGGTATATTTTGGGTTTTTAGATTTCTGCTACACTCAAGGAATAAAAAATCTGCAACATTAAAAAAAATAAATAAAAAAAAATCTTAGAAAACAAGTCCATTTGTAAAAAGTTAGCATCGTGATTTGAGTCCATATTCGGCTGAAGACAGACTTGACTGATTGTGAGAACCATAAAGAGTGCATTACAGGGTGGTTTATGTTTGAAACTCAGAGTTGACTTTTAGCGCTGGTTAACTGTGCTCAAGTCTTCTCTATAAAAGGCACCAGAATGAAGCCAAAAACACACGATTGTCCAACCAGAGAGGGATGGAGCTATGGACGCTGTTGTCTTGTGTCTCCACCGCTCTACCATTAGTCGTCTTGTTCCTCTAACGACCGCCCTCGTACTGGTGGCCCCCGTGTAACGACCGCCCTCGTACTGGTGGCCCCCGTGTAACGACCGCCCTCGTACTGGTGGCCCCCGTGTAACGACCGCCCTCGTACTGGTGGCCCCCGTGTAACGACCGCTGCACAAGACCAACTGCCCCCCCGCACATCTCCGTGACAGGTTCAGCCTCCACCAGGTCCACAGCCGAGACCATTGGGACACACCACAGGCCAGTGTAGAACAGAACCATCCGTAATCTCCTCCGCGCTGACGATATTCCACCATATTGGCCATTTGTTGGATCAGTGCTTAACCCCAACATCACAGAGCTCAGGTCGAATGGTGCACTCACATCGTCGTTGGACTTTGCAGAGGTCGTCCCAAGTCGTGTTCAGATACAAAAAAACAACATCCGAAACTCAGCAGCTGCTGAGGGGGCCACTGGTGGGAGAATGGATCAACTCAGACACTACTGTCCAGGGCCAACGGGGGTCAGTGAACTATTGACAGTCTGATGAAACTCTGTCACTTCTTGTTTGGGGGTTGCTCTCATGTTTGGTTGTGTTTTTGGACTGAAAATGTGTAAACGCTGCAAGAGTTGGTCTGAGGATTAGAAATGGATGTAGGGTTCAAATGAAACAGGCCGATCTCAAAAATAGAATTATTCTGCCCCCCCAAAACTCCCCAAACTGAGTGTTGCATTTCTTTATTCTTATTTCCATTAGGCGTCACGGTGGCAGAGTGCGTAGCACTTTGTAAGACGTGCTGTAAAAAATAAAATCATTATTTTTTTCTTTCAAGATAGTCTTTTCATTTAAGAGACAAAACAGTAACAGAAGGAACTCTAATATTGGAGGATTACAATTTTCTTTGATCTTTACATTTCTATTATCTTGATAGCTCATTTTTATCAGATGAAGAAGGAAATCTACAGAATTAAAAAATAAATGTTCCTGTCAAAGTTCGGAAGTATCCATCATTGTGCGACCAAACGTAGTCTGTCGATGACGCCTGCTTCCATCACAGACTTTTATTCTCTGTAGTTTTGTCTATACCATGTATTGAGATATTCATGTGGACAAGTTCTATTTGAGAATATCGTGATATAATTGTGGTTTTCCTCTTAGTTGTGATCAAATCTGACAAACTGTGACTTAATCTCAATGTTGCCAGTTTGTGCCTAAGATTTTGAATATTTTTCATCAACAACAAAGACTTTGAAGACATGAAAATACGCTGTAGGTAAATATTTTTTATAGTAAGTGGTATTTTTGGTGCATTAACCTGGAAAAAAATACCAAATTGACCTTAACTATCAAAATTCACAAGCTAAATTTTCCACAAAAGCACACGCTTTTGTCCAATTGCTCTAAAAACTTAATTACAACATTTATAAACGTCTGCTTTAGTTATACCATCAGTTATATCGTCATCGCAAAAGTAAACTCCTGACGTCATATAGACTTCATATCCACAGCCACAGTAAAGCAGTACGTTTAATAAAGATAAATCCTCAGAGAACCATGGACAGACCCGAGGAGGACGTCCTACTGCTGCCGCTGAAGCCGTCCAAGTGTTAACTATGTGAATCGTCTCCTTTGTAGTTTGTCAGAAGATCGAACCTCTCCAAGCCAAAGTGTGTTCTCCTCCTCATTATCACATTTTGACAGAAGCAGTCGTTTGTGAGCTAAAGTGGGAGCTGTGACACGGAGGATCACACACTGTTACAGGTGATTTCTCACACGAATGTGGCACAGCTGCTCACATTCTTCTGCCAACAAAACTCCACTTTCTCTTGTTTCATCCCAGGTACGTTTGCTTTCATAGACTTGGAGAGAGGTGGGTGTTAAGAGGAAATCACAGAAGAACTTCTTGATTTCATACGTTCCATTCAAGACCTAATGTTGTCAGTCAAAATCAAATCAAATCAATGTATTTTTGTATAGCCCAAAATCACAACAACAGTCGTCTCTGAGGACTTTCCAACATGAAAAGTGGGAAATAAAAATAAAACAATACACATTCAATGAAACAATAAACATTCAGAAGCAGTGATTGATCAATAATGTCTAAGCAGATTATTAGTAGAGCAAATGAATGATTGTCCAGAGCATCCCCTGTCCTTAGACCCTCCTTCTGTCCTTAGACCCTCCTTCTGTCCTTAGTCCCTCCTTCTGTCCTTAGACTCTCCTTCTGTCCTTAGACCCTCCTTCTGTCCTTAGACCCTCCTTCTGTCCTTAGACCCTCCTTCTGTCCTTAGACCCTCCTTCTGTCCTTAGACCCTCCTTCTGTCCTTAGTCCCTCCTTCTGTCCTTAGTCCCTCCTTCTGTCCTTAGTCCTTCCTTCTGTCCTTAGACCCTCCTTCTGTCCTTAGTCCCTCCTTCTGTCCTTAGTCCCTCCTTCTGTCCTTAGACTCTCCTTCTGTCCTTAGACCCTCCTTCTGTCCTTAGACCCTCCTTCTTGGCAAGAAAAAAATCAAAAAAACCTGTAGGAGAACCACAGTGAAGAAGGGATCCACTCCCATGGACGGACAGGCTGTAGATGTAACTAAGACTAAAGTTATAGAGTTTATGTTTGTGGAGCCAGAGTCCATAAGCAGAGGGAAACGACTCGTCTAGCAGGACCAGGACAGGCCAATCCTGGAGAGGAAGGTGGGGCGGAGGTCCAGAGAGAGGAGGGAGTCCGGCATCAGTGGTCTGGCCCACGTCACTGGAACAGCAGCATCTGAAACAGTTCCACTCCCTGAGAGGACAGTGGGACAGGGGACAACGAGTGAAGAGCAAAGAACAGACTAGAGATGAACTGTCCAGCCTATGTTTTCTCTCACACATCTGACTAAAGTTCAAACTAAAAGTGTTTCTTATCATTTGGACTAGGGCTGGGTAATATTGTGATAAAAATTGAATTGTGAGCTCATCTTTGTGACAATCTGCCTTTTTGGTGAAATCGCCATCGTGATTTCCTTTTTCCCTTTTTGAAGCATCTGTCTGTTCAAATGCAAAGACTATTTTTTTCAACTTATTACTTTTATTGTCAGAGTTGCCAAATCCAAGACTTTAGATCAACTTTGGGCTTCTTTTCTTGAAGTCTGTTTTGGACTGTGTTTTTAGTTAGTAAAAGGAATGAAGTTTAGCAATTTGTCAGGTTTGATTTATGAAAATGTATCAATTCATGTGACTGAAACGTGGATTTGTAGCATGTTTTCATGTCTCAAAGTCTATTAAGCAACACACAATGTTCTAATTCATCAATTATGGGAGCGCATGATTCACATTGTTTTATTTAGAGAATCTGAAGCAATAGAATGACTGGACATAAACTTCATAAGAGTGCTTTAGAACAAACGTCCTGTGATCACGCACGAGTGGCTCCTGCTCTCTCACGCACTTTTTATCCAGCGCACACACATCACTATATACGTGCACGCACAGACACACACATCATCACTACATACGCACGCGCACACACACATCATCACTACATACGCACGCGCACAGACACACACATCATCACTACATACGCACGCGCACAGACACACACATCATCACTACATACGCACGCGCACAGACACACACATCATCACTACATACGCACGCGCACAGACACACACATCATCACTACATACGCACGCGCACAGACACACACACACACTCCCCCCCCACCACACTACATACGCACGTGCACAGACACACACATCATCACTACATACGCACGCGCACATACACACACATCATCACTACATACACACGCGCACAGACACACACATCATCACTACATACACACGCGCACAGACACACACATCATACCTGCTTGTCAAAGCCTGATCCCGTCAGATCTCAGAAGCTAAGCAAGAAAGGGCCTGGTTAATACATGGATGGGAGACCGTTAGAACACCAGGTGTCACAGGAGTAGATTGTCGTTGTGTCCTTGGGCAAGACACCTAACCCACACTGCCTCAGTGTCTGTTACACTGGGTGAGTGGATGCTAGATTGTAAAGCGCTTTGAGTTCCTGGAAAGGTAGAAAAGCACAATATAAATAGACCAATTACATCATCACCACATACACGCGGGCTTTGCTTGGACCTTTTATGTTGAAAAGAGGCGTGAAGAGGGCGTGACGTGAGGCGGGGTCCAGTGTGCAGATTTTTTTTTTCAGTTGTGCAGAAAAGTGACGAGGAAATGACCTGCAGGAGGCGTACGAAGGCTTTTGTAGATCTCAACTTTCTTAATAATGTAATAAATAAATAATAATTCGTAAATGAAAGTTGGATTTTGCCGCAGCGTACTTTTTCACTCACTGTTTCAGAAATGAGACCCCTGAACAGTAAAATCAGACTGATGATTTCTCCAAAGCTGTTTTCAGAACAAACACAGAAACACTGACTTGTTGCGGCTAGAGTGAACATCTGACACAAATCACTTAAGTTTATGTAACATTTAAACTCTAAACTCTTTTATGGTGTCTAAGCCTATTCTTTGTAACTTTTATCATTCCTTTATTGAAAGTTGTTTAACCTTTTCTTTTATCTGCTGGTTTTATAATCTGTCAGTTAAGGAGAAGAAAAGCCTGAACAGCATTGTGAAGATCTGCTCTAAAATTATTGGTGTGCAGATGTCATGTTTAGATGTTTTGTGGAGTAGACAAGTTGTGCGTAAAGCCAAATGTATACTATGCCACCATGACCATGTCCTGAAGAAGGAGTTCACCTTATTGCCCTCTGGGAGGCGCTTTCTTGCTCCCAGTAGGAAAACAAATAGGTACTCACACTCCTTTTTTCCAGCAGCTATCAAACTTCTAAATGCAGAGGACAGTAGCATGGAATAAGTTGTTTCTCATGTTTGTTTTAAATGCATCTTAGCTCTGCAGTTATTTGACACTGACAGATGTAACACAATGTCCATGTCTGATGAATGTGACTGAATGTGTGTTCTTTTATTTTTCTAAGCAACAGTTACTACAAACTGAATTGCCCTTCGGGGACGAATAAAGTTTTCTGATTCTGATTCTGATTCATTTTAGCTCCAGATTTGTCCCTCTTTCTACTTTTACACAAACTTACTTCGGCCAAATCAGCTGTGCTGAATCTGTGGTAGAAAGAGACAAAAATAGGGGGAATACTGTGAGTCAATGTAAGGACTTAAAATGTTATCATGGTCTTTTCACTGGACAAGACTCTGGTGGTTGCATTTCTAAGGTTCCCTCAGCAGAAGGTTGTGTTCTTTGACCTCTTTCTCCCCCTGCTTTCATCATTCCTCCAAATGTATCCTCTCTTTTCTCTCTTCCTGCTTTCTACCCTCCCTCTCTTTCCCTCTCTCTCCCCTTCCTTTCACCCTTTTCTCTCTATATGTCCTGAGTTAACCTATCTACTTTCACTCTCTCTCTCTCTTCCCTCTCTGTTCTCACCTTCTCCTCTCACACAGGTCCACAAATGTTTAACCTGAGTCTGCTCTCTCTCTATCTCCCCCTTCCTCTCTCTCTTTCTCCCCCTCTCTCTCTCTCTATCTCTCTCTCTCTCGTTCTCTCTCTGTCTCTCTCTCTCTCTCTCCACACACACACACACACAGGTTCACAGATGTATAACCTGAGTCACATTTCCGCTCAGCCCACTCCACACAGCTCCACACACAGTGAATGAGAAGATGACTCAGGGCTTTACACAGACTTCATCTGGTCACTTTCACTAAGTCACAAACTCTACTGAAAGTACTGACTGCACTTTGTGAGAGAAGAGAACTGTACTGTGAGTTCTCCTAAAGTACTGACTCCTCTGTGTTTGTGAGAGAAGAGAACTGTACTGTGAGTTCACCTAAAGTACCTACTCCATTGTGTTTGTGAGAGAAGAGAACTGTACTGTGAGTTCACCTAAAGTACCTACTCCACTGTGTTTGTGAGAGAAGAGAACTGTACTGTGAGTTCTCCTAAAGTACTGACTCCGCTGTGTTTGTGAGAGAAGAGAACTGTACTGTGAGTTCTCCTAAAGTACCGACTCCTCTGTGTTTGTGAGAGAAGAGAACTGTACTGTGAGTTCTGCTAAAGTACTGACTCCTCTGTGTTTGTGAGAGAAGAGAACTGTACTGTGAGTTCTCCTAAAGTACCGACTCCGCTGTGTTTGTGAGAGAAGAGAACTGTACTGTGAGTTCTCCTAAAGTACCTACTCCATTGTTTGTGAGAGAAGAGAACTGTACTGTGAGTTCTCCTAAAGTACCGACTCCGCTGTGTTTGTGAGAGAAGAGAACTGTACTGTGAGTTCTCCTAAAGTACCTACTCCACTGTGTTTGTGAGAGAAGAGAACTGTACTGTGAGTTCTCCTAAAGTACAGACTCCGCTGTGTTTGTGAGAGAAGAGAACTGTACTGTGAGTTCACCTAAAGTACTGACTCCACTGTGTTTGTGAGAGAAGAGAACTGTACTGTGAGTTCACCAGGATGAATCCAGGAGCTTTGCAGTTTTCCCAAATCTGATCCAGCCAGATGTTTGTATATCTGCGTCATTCAACAGAAGAGTCATGACTGGTCAGGCTGTTATAACACAAAATGTCTTGAGCTGTGTTGAACTGTGTTACCATAGAAACCAAACTAAATGAATACACTGGTGTGATTTTACTGAAACTCGAGGTACATGAGTAAACCAAGATTAAACAGTTCATATTATTCTTAACAGACCTGATGAACTCACTGTATTTGATCTCGCTTGTGTTTGGAGATGTGTTTAGGTGACATCACACTCACAGTCTGCACCTCCTGGGTCCCCCCTCTGCTGGTGAATCTATGAAACTGCATCATGTGTTTGACTGTAGACGAAGTCAGCACGTCCATCACAGAGCCCCACATCACTGCAGAGAAGAAAAGGTCATAAAGGTCAATAGAGGATATTTCCTTCCTTGGCATGAGAGCACTCTTATTTGTTCCATACTTTACTACATAAATAAGTAGCCTTCAGTAGAGAGTTGACCTCAAAGTCTTCAGAGTTGTCACCTGGACAGTGTATTTGATAAGTAGCCCACACAAAGCATGTAGTATAAATCATGTCTTGTATGTCAATGGAGGATTGGTTCTCCACCTTTTACATCAGAGGTGCCAAACTCACATGGAGCTGGCCGAATTCATCAAAGTTAAGTTGGTTGAGACCCGCATTCTAAAAGATCGGTCTACGTATGTACGAAAAAGAGCTTTATAAAGCTTAAAATAGCACATCCAGATGTTACATTACATTACATTACATTACATTACATTACATTACATTACATTACATTACATTATATTATATTATATTATATTATATTCTAGTGTACAGACTGTTCATTAAATGTTGTACAAAGTGTAAGCAATGTCCAGCATTCTGGTGCATTTTATACGTTTTAGAGTCACATCTCAGCTATATAAGCCTTTATATTTCCACACAGGCCTATTATTCTGAGCTATTTGTTGATGCTGGGCTGCAGTGCATTGTGGGACCTGTAGTTCAAACCATTGGGGGCTTTTATCACAGGGCTGCTGTCAATAAAAAGGTAATAAAGATGCTCTGTTTTACACAGATCACCTGAACCTGAAGGTACACTGGGCTTGTTAAAACTCCACTGCTATGTGGAAGGATTTCATGACATCACAAGGTGGAACAGAGCATGTGGAGCTGTGGAGATGTAGAGAGACCATGTTTCTGATGAATCTTCTATCACAGGTCAGTTTAGTCTGTTACAGAAAGGCCTTTAACACTGACAGCAGCGACACGGTCCTCAGTCTCTGATCGTTCATGATTCAGGTCTGATCGTTCATGTTTCAGGTCTGATCGTTCATGTTTCAGGACTGATCGTTCATGTTTCAGGTCTGATCGTTCATGTTTCAGGTCTGATCGTTCATGTTTCAGGTCTGATCGTTCATGTTTCAGGTCTGTTCGTTCATGTTTCAGGACTGATCGTTCATGTTTCAGGTCTGATCGTTCATGTTTCAGGACTGATCGTTCATGTTTCAGGACTGATCGTTCATGTTTCAGGACTGATCGTTCATGTTTCAGGACTGATCGTTCATGTTTCAGGTCTGATCGTTCATGTTTCAGGACTGATCGTTCATGTTTCAGGACTGATCGTTCATGTTTCAGGTCTGTTCGTTCATGTTTCAGGTCTGATCGTTCATGTTTCAGGACTGATCGTTCATGTTTCAGGACTGATCGTTCATGTTTCAGGTCTGATCGTTCATGTTTCAGGTCTGATCGTTCATGTTTCAGGTCTGATCGTTCATGTTTCAGGTCTGATCGTTCATGTTTCAGGTCTGATCGTTCATGTTTCAGGTCTGATCGTTCATGTTTCAGGTCTGTTCGTTTATGTTTCAGGACTGATCGTTCATGTTTCAGGTCTGATCGTTCATGTTTCAGGACTGATCGTTCATGTTTCAGGTCTGATCGTTCATGTTTCAGGACTGATCGTTCATGTTTCAGGTCTGATCGTTCATGTTTCAGGACTGATCGTTCATGTTTCAGGACTGATCGTTCATGTTTCAGGTCTGATCGTTCATGTTTCAGGTCTGATCGTTCATGTTTCAGGTCTGTTCGTTCATGTTTCAGGTCTGATCGTTCATGTTTCAGGACTGATCGTTCATGTTTCAGGTCTGATCGTTCATGTTTCAGGTCTGTTCGTTCATGTTTCAGGTCTGATCGTTCATGTTTCAGGTCTGATCGTTCATGTTTCAGGTCTGATCGTTCATGTTTTAGGTCTGATCGTTCATGTTTCAGGTCTGATCGTTCATGTTTCAGGTCTGATCGTTCATGTTTCAGGTCTGATTGTTCATGTACTTGTTTCAGGACTGATCGTTCATGTTTCAGGTCTGATCGTTCATGTTTCAGGTCTGATCGTTCATGTTTCAGGTCTGATCGTTCATGTTTCAGGTCTGATTGTTCATGTACTTGTTTCAGGACTGATCGTTCATGTTTCAGGTCTGATCGTTCATGTTTCAGGTCTGATCGTTCATGTTTCAGGTCTGATCGTTCATGTTTCAGGTCTGATCGTTCATGTTTCAGGTCTGATCGTTCATGTTTCAGGTCTGATCGTTCATGTTTCAGGTCTGATCGTTCATGTTTCAGGTCTGATCGTTCATGTTTCAGGTCTGATTGTTCATGTCTGGAGGATGTGTGGTGACAGAACCTCTCCTCCTGCAGATGGTCCTGACTTTAGCACATGAGCAGCTGGTGAAATGTGAACAGCCCAGTGGCGTAGGAGGTCTGAGCAGAGTCGGGCTGTGAGCAGCGACAGGTTTACCTTTTTAAATCCAGACTAGTGTTTATTGTTGTGACATAAATTGCTGTTTTAGATGTATAGTTTTTATGCTTTTGTTTTGTTTTCGTAGCACTTTGGTCACTTTAGTAATGTAAAGAGCTTGATAAATGCAGGTTGATTGATTGGTTTAAAGAAAAGCAGATCCTGGATCACACACACCGAAGCATTCATGTTTGAACTTCATCTGTGGGTTTCAGTCATGAAGAGGTCAGACTGATTCAACTGACTTAAAATTAGATTCTTTCATTTACAATCCTTTTAGTTTAAAAAAAAAGAAAACATAAAATAAAATAAATACAATTCCCAAACCAATTTCTGAAGAAAGATTTACAGCAAAATCAAACGTTTCCACGTCTTTTAAACGTCAATATGTTAAGACAAGTCAAAACGTAAAATAACCATGAGTTTTGGTTAAAGCTACGTGGAGACGTTTTTTTGAGTTTAACGAGTAAATCTCAACCTGCCCCAAGAACATTTATCAACATTTTAGGAAATTTGAACGATGCAATGGATTTTGAATACTAAACCAGGTCTAGGATATGAACTAGAGTATAGATGCACTGGACTAGGACCAAAGCTGAAATTAACCAGGACTAAAACTAGACTAAAGCAGGACTATCAGGACTATCAGGACTAAAGCAGGACTACCAGGACTAAAGCAGGACTACCAGGACTAAAGCAGGACTATCAGGACTAAAGCAGGACTACCAGGACTAAAGCAGGACTACCAGGACTAAAGCAGGACTATCAGAACTAAAGCAGGACTACCAGGACTAAAGCAGGACTACCAGGACTAAAGCAGGACTATCAGGACTAAAGCAGGACTACCAGGACTAAAGCAGATGATAGCCGTGTCTTAGATGTGAGGTTATACACACATATATTCCCATATAAAGTGGAGAGCCCTCTCACCTTTTCTTAATTTATACATTTTTGTCTACTATGTTATAAAAAAGTCAACGATCAATCACTCGGATATGCTAAAAATAAGTATTAAATTGGAACCCTCTCATTCACAGTGAAATCAACCAATCTGAGATGAATCAGAACCAGTTTTGACTCTAAACTTGCAAATTAAAAATGACCCCACACATTACCCAAAACGTTTGACAAAGACAGCTTGAGCTTTTGAAGGGGAAGTGTCCAAACCAAAAATCTGCCAAACCTAGAGTCGTTCTGTCCCAGGCTGTGACTCCAGCCGTTCAGATTCTGATATTTACTAAAACAATTTCAACAAGCTTTAAAACCTGATGTTCTTTTGTGCAGAGCTTAAAACGAGAGTCAGACGTCAGAGGCTAAAACTACAGAGCCTCAGCTTCACAAAGAGTCCAGCCACGTGCTTGTGCTTCAAGTGGTTAGCGCTGTGGCCTCACATCAAGAAGGTCACAGGTTCAACTCCCGCTCAGTCCGGGCCTTTCTCTGTGGAGTTTGAAAGTTCCTCCCAGTGTCTTCCTCCAGGCACTCCAGTTTAACCAACCAATAACATGCAGGTTATAGGAAACACCTGGTTGTGGTCGGAGGTTGAGGCGCCAGATGTTTAGGCAACTCTCCTCTGCTGAGCTGCTCCAGGGCAGCTGCTGTCACTGAGTGAGGAGGGACTTCTGTGTGAAGCACTTGGAAGTCTTCTGTCTGTGTAAATAGAAATAAACTATTTATTCAAAGGTTTCAATTAGGGCTGGGCGATATGGCAAAAAATATATATCACAATTTTCTTGGAGTCATTTCACGATTTCAATTTTGTCACTATTGTTAAATTGTCTATTTTCAAAATGCTTTTTTAGAAAGTTCCTTCTTCACGATCAATGTCTAGATCCAGCCGTCATAGGCTGATCTGTGTTTTCAGAGAAAAAACAAGCAACCAATCCCAAAACAAGTGACCTCAATCCTTTAATAAAAAAAAAAAATAATAATAAATAATCATTAAATTAGAACATTATGGATCTCCATAAAACAAGTTTCTAGCTGTTTTAACATCAACTTCTAGACCTACAAATATGCCAAAAGTCCATTATATTTTTTAATTTAGACCTGAAATAGCCAAAATTCACCTCTTTTATGACTTGACAGTGCAGGCCAAAAACACAACCCAACAAAAGAAAAAAAAAACAGCCCAATATTGCTGAAAGAAAACTTGACAATTCTGAGCCTGAGAAAAAGTTTGAACAGGTGAATTAAATCGAGGTATGATAAATCCCGAGATCACGGTTTCTTTAAAAAAGCTGATTGTCACAGGGATGAGCTCACGATTCAATTTTTATCATGATATTGCCCAGCCTTAGTTTCAATTTGAATTTTAAAGTGTCAGGTATGTCAGGTTGAACTACTAATTTCATTAGAGCAAAGTTAGATTTAAGATTTCACTCAACATTGCACAAAGATCATCCCAGTTTAGCAGTTTTGAGGATTGAAGTGTTCTTTCTGTTCATAGATGATGTCATCACACTAAGGAGGCTCTTCTAATCTCTAAACTCTTCTAAAGGAACAGGTTTCACTTCTTAAGACATAAAACATTTTGTTACATTATGTTTACAGAGTCAATACAACATGTTTGTTGTAAGAAAATGAAATGTGTCCACAGTGTAATCTTCAGTTTAGAACTCGCCTCTACCTCCTGTTATATTCAACATAGTTTCAAACTTTTCTTCACAAAGCTGTTCTTAATTCATGTAAAACTAGTGTTTACATTTACTACTAGTGTCAATCTAGTAAATTACAATGGGACATTTGTAGAAACCTGTCACACACACTTTAAGAGATATACACTTTAACTTATCTTTATACAGTCTTATTCTACGATCAGTTCCATTCCACAGACGTCCCATTGTAAAACTAATCCCGTTTGAACAGACGCTCACATCTCCTGGAGCTAAACTCTGACATCTTGTTTTGTGTCAGACTGAATGACTCGTCAAACGTCTCTTCTCTTTGTGACATCACCGTGACCTTTGCGTCTGCGGCGTGTTGTCGAAAGTCTTCCACATGCTGCACAATCTGTTTCCAGTCCAGTGAAAGAAAGCGCTATGCTAATGTTAGCGCGTGCACATGGAAACCCAGCAGGACTAACTGTAATGGACTTGTAATCACAGGCTAATGCACAGAGCTCACTGCCACAGGTACATTTAAAAACACACTGAGAATACGTGATTACATTTAACATTTGAGAAACGTCTTCCTAGTATGGACAGTTTGTGTTTTCTGGTGACATAAATAAACTGAACAAAATTATTTAACGCTTTTGTTTTTGCTCCTTTTTTCCCTAAGATGAACTCAAAGATCGATAACGTATGATTAGCACAAGTTCACAATGTTTTTGTGTAAATATGTCATGTGTTCCAGTCCCAGTTCATTTCTATGGTGTTTGTTAAGATGTGGTCTTATTTATGAATATTAACAAAATCCTGATTCTAACCTTAACCTGACCCAAGCACCATACCTAATCTTACCCATTTTAGTAACTTGAAAGAAAATGTCCCCACGCGACCATAACCGTGCTAAAAGTACGGCGTAACATAAGTACGTAAAAAAACACTGTGTTTGTGTCGTGGTAAATGTGTGCTTTCTTGTGAGACTGTGTTAGATAGTGAGCACTTCTCCTTTGCTGACACAATCCATCCCACAGTCTCACAGCTGAGTTACATCAAGACAGCAGGGTAATGCACATGTGTGCCTTAGACTGGCCACAAGAGGTAAAGGTAAAGATTATGTTTATTAACGACAATTACATTGAGCACAATGGCACTGGAGGGTAGGCCTGGCTGCACACTGAAAACATTACAATTATTAAGCAATTTTATCGCAAAAAGAAACAAAAGCAAGTTTCTCAAAAAACCCTTTTGTTATTACTTGTCTTTACAACATAACCCTTTTCTTATTATCTGAACTTACAGCATTCTATTTCTGTTATTACCTGTACTTACAACATTCTATTTCTGTTATTACCTGTACTTACAACATACTACTTCTGGTATTATCTGAACTTACAACATACTATTTCTGTAATAACCTGTACTTACAACATACTACTTCTGGTATTACCTGTACTTACAACATAATATTTCAGTTATTACCTGTACTTACAACATACTACTTCTGTTATTACCTGTACTTACAACATACTACTTCTGTTATTACTTGTACTTACAACATTCTATTTCAGTTATTACCTGCACTTACACCATTCTATTTCTGTTATTACCTGTACTTACAACATACTATTTCTGTTATTACCTGTACTTACAACATATTATTTCTGTTATAACCTGTAGTTACAACATTCTATTTCTGTTATAACCTGTACTTACAACATACTACTTCTGTTATTACCTGTACTTACAACATTCTATTTCTGTTATTACCTGTACTTACAACATTCTATTTCTGTTATTACCTGTACTTACAACATACTATTTCTGTTATTACCTGTACTTACAACATACTATTTCTGTTATTACCTGTACTTACAACATACTATTTCTGTTATTACCTGCACTTACAACATAACCCTTGGGTTATTACCTTTACTTACAACATAATCTTTCTGTTATTACTTGTACTTCCAACATAACCCTTTTGTAATTACCTGTACATACAATGTATCCTTTTTGTAATTGCCTGTGATTATAGCAAACCTTTATTGTACTTACCACACATGTCCTCTGACTTGTCCTGGGTAATGTCTTGTTGTGCGTTGTCCCTGCACAAATACTAGACCATATTATAACATCTTTGTTATTGCACACACTTACAGTGCAAATATTTTGTTAGTATGCACACAGCGCTACAGTAACTGTTTCCATGGCGTCCGTCTGTCCTGGGGCAGTTGCGTCTACAGAAGCGGTGCAGTCCTGATGCAAAACATCTCTGAGTGTGTCCAAATCCAACACATTTGCATGTTTATTAAATGCACTTTACAAATCCGATTATAATAAAGAGCACAAACACATTTCCATAGGAATGCATGTGTTCTTTTCCAATCACACTTGTGCATATATGATGTTGTTTCTCCGTGTTGTTCCACTGTCCTTTTGTCCACAATCCCCCAGGCAGCCATTAGTCCTGATTTATGTATTTGCAGTTGTTTCATTTCCATTTCCCGCTGTGCTGAGGCTGTAACATGTTTGTTTTATTTAAAAGGACGCTGCTTATTAAACTTCTCCCTTTTGTGCCTGCAGATATGATGTTTTTTTTCCGAGTTCTGGTAAAGACGACAATTATATCCCGGAGTGTGTTTTCACAATCACAAATGAGACTTGAGGAAAAAGAATATGTATTGAGTTTAGCTTGGCACGGCTGACCTTCTCTTTCACAGCCGAATATGATTAAGCTGTGGGCGTTTGGTGCTTTGTACAAATCATTATGATCGTTTTTCTAAATATGAATCTGATTATGTTTTGTTCAGAACAGGGGCTTAAACGTATCAACTGGTTTTTACAGGAGAAGGTGGATTTGAGTCTCTTTTGTAATCTTCAGCGGTGTGGTTGTTAATACTCTGTACGTCAGGGATGGTCAGCAGAATATTCCCGAAGGACTTTTAGCACAATTTAGGGTCAAACAACATTCAGGACTGTACAAAATCTACATTCAGGACTGTACAAAATCTACATTCAGGACTGTATATAATCTACATTCAGGGACTGTACATAATCTACATTCAGGACTGTACATAATCTACATTCAGGACTGTACATAATCTACATTTAGGACTGTACATAATCTACATTCACGACTGTACATAAACTACATTCAGGACTGTACATAATCTACATTCAGGACTGTACATAATCTACATTCAGGACTGCACATAGTCTACATTCAGGACTGTACATAGTCTACATTCAGACTGTACATAATCTACATTCAGGACTGTACATAATCTACATTCAGGACTGTACAAAATCTACATTCAGGACTGTACATAATCTACATTCAGGACTGTAATAATCTACATTCAGGACTGTACATAATCTACATTCAGGACTGCACATAATCTACATTCAGGACTGTACATAATCTACATTCAGGACTGTACATAGTCTACATTCAGGACTGTACATAATCTACATTCAGGACTGTACATAATCTACATTCAGGACTGTACATAATCCTCATTCAGGACTGTACATAATCTACATTCAGGACTGTACATAATCTACATTCAGGACTGTGCATAATCTACATTCAGGACTGTACATAAACTACATTCAGGACTGTACATAATCTACATTCAGGACTGTACATAATCTACATTCAGGACTGTACATAAACTACATTCAGGACTGTACATAATCTACATTCAGGACTGTACATAATCTACATTCAGGACTGTAAATAATCTACATTGACTGTGCATAATCTACAATCAGGACTGTACATAATCTACATTCAGGACTGTACATAATCTACAATCAGGACTGTACATAATCTACATTCAGGACTGTACATAATCTACATTCAGGACTGTACATAGTCTACATTCAGGACTCTACATAATCTACATTCAGGACTGTACATAATCTACATTCAGGACTGTATGTAACCCCTGCAAATAGCAAAAATATAACTCTATTTTTATTATTATTATACTCTGCCCTGCTTTATAAATAATCCGCTCTGAGTTCTGTACATAATCTACATTCAGGACTGTACATAGTCTACATTCAGGACTGTACATAATCTACATTCAGGATTGTAATAATCTGCCTCCACAGGATGAATTGTCTTCACAAAATCTAGAGAATGCATCTGGAGAGAAACCCGCCGGACGATTAAAGACAATCATCTCAACCGAACCAATCATAGCACAGCAGCGGACCAATCACAGTGAATTCGTTTGGTTTGGTTAGAAGAGAATGTTCAAAATAAATGTGATTTCGTTTTCACCATGAAGTGAGCCATAGTAGAACAAACTTCAAAGAAAACTAGTTTGGTTTGGACTTTCTCTGAGAAGATCCTGCTGTGTTTGAATTCTCATCCTTCTGTCCTCTCATAGCTTTAGCTTTGACTGACTTACTGTCTAACTTGACTTACCCCAGTCTTAGTGTTTGTTCACATGTGAGTCTAGTTTGGGACATAAAGGTTGAAATGTCCCAAACATAAACAGTAGTATTAATCATTATTTTAAACCTGGGCGTAAACAATCTTGTTAATATATCCAAAATACAAAAAGCCAGTCCATGAGATACAGACAGAAGGCTCTTCTTTATCTATTTAAAGTCTGTTTAGTGTGTGACCTGCACAGTGACGTGTGGTCAAGGGAGAGGCAGTGCCTCAAAAAATAAATAAATAACATATTTTTATTTAATATGTTTCATACTTCTAATAAGTGGTTGATTTCTCGTGATTTTCAATGAGTTTTGTGGTTTCAAATGTTAAAATCTCCAGGACATGCTGATATACCAGGTCGACAGCGCTGAGGTTCGTCTCACTCAGACCTGCGCAGACACATACAGGCACTCCCTGTTTCTACACAAAATAATCATCAGTAATTGTATGTGTCAATAATTATACAATAATCAAATAGAACTATTATTTGTAGAATGTCCGAGATTAGTGAGGTTCATTTTAGTTACTACTAGGGATGGAAAATCAATCGAAAACTTTGAAAATCGAAGTATGTAGCGATCGAATCAAAAGACCAGAACCGATCTGATTTACTCATGCAGTCACTGACTTACAGTCTGTAGTCTGTCAACAATACAACAGTGGTTTTGTTTTAAATGTAATTTATTATGGCTTATTTTGTGTTAAGGTAAAACAAAATAATATGAAAAACAACCAAAGGAACCAGGAGCCATTGTGTGTGTGTGTGTGTGTGAAGCTTGATCTTAGATGGCATAGTTTTTTTTGGGGGGTTAGGGGGGTCATGACCCCCTCAGTATTTAGCCACACAAATTTTACACCCGCCCCCCCCAATATTTTAATCATATTTAATTGATGGAATAACTGTTCCGTGTTGTTACATGGTAGATATATATCACTGTGTAACTCATTAATATTGATTAACATTTATTTCTTGCCTTTTCCTGGACCCTTCAACAGTCAGGTTTTAGTTCTCCCATGTCGAGGAATTCTGACCCCAACTGTTCGGTCTGTCAGTGTGGCTCATGGTCTAACTCTAGTGTCACTGGAGAGAGTTCAGTGGACAGGAACAGGAAACGCTGGTTTGATTGTTATTAGGAAGAGAGCAAGCTAAAATCTATAACTATGTTACGTTTTTAGTCAAAAAAGGGAAAGAGCTGCAACAAATAGCTTTTTTTATGTCAGCCTTGTACTACAGGCTGACAAACTTCCAATAATAAGCAGAAAAGCAATAGCAGCACCAATATTTGTGTCTTTGCATTCTGTGTTGTTGCCTGTTGTTGATGTAATAATGAGGCAAGCATAGCCCACACAAGTGGAGCTCTTGAGACAATCTGACCACAACTTTACTTTTCTTTACCGGCAGAGAACACAACATCGAACAACTCACAGCAGGTATCAGGCTGCTGTTAGAACACATTTAGTCCGGCTAAATGAACATCTAGGCATTTGTCCCATGATAGAATCTCGACCCTCCCAAAAGTTGAAACCAAAGTTACGTCCTTGATCTGAGACATGGGATGAAAGCGGAATAGGACTTTAACATATTTTGTGTCAGTCTCCATGAATTCAAGTAAAACACTTTTTATGTAAGTTCACAGAATTCCCAGAATGCTCTTTTTATGTAGAATGTCCTGTCTTCATGAACAAAAAAGCAAACAAACAAAGCAGATGTTTTGATCATGTTCACTGTTGTTGAACAGTAGGTCACATGACCTTTGACCTCTGCACAGCTCCCTGAAACAGGAGCTCACACATCCTTGTTCACCACATTTCTCCAGAGGGAAACACAAGCCTCCACTGGTGGGTGGTCATTATGTGCCTGTTGTCATGGTAACAGTAATGATAACTTTAGGGAGATGGGGTTGTGCAGAATATAATTGAATCATGTGGCCTGGCAAAAGGACTCTCATTGTGATGTGCTTTGTGTGAGTCCAATGTACAGCAGGTTTTCTGTCCAAATAAGTCTAATGTTTAAAAGAATCAGTTTATCACCAGGTAAGTTTGTCCTTATTAAACGTTTTGACTGTTTGTAAGATACAAAGGCATGAAAACATGCTTATTCAACACAAGTCTCACTAGAGGGCGTACTTTTACCACAACACAAAAACAGCGTGTTTTGAGCACGAGTTCACAGCTGTTTTTAGTACTTATGTTACGCCGTGCATTTAGCACGATATGAAAAAGAGTAAAAATGACACGAGATTTCACAGCGTCAAAATAGGACGAGTTTTGATTGAAGCCACGTGGGGACGTTTTCTTCAGGTGAAACGGGTAAGTTCAGGCATAAAGTTACTAAAATGGGTAAGATTAGGTCTGGGGCTTGGGGCAGGTTAAGATTAGAATCAGGATTTCATTAATATTCATAAATAAGAACACGTCTTAACAACCACCATTAAAATGAATGGGGACTGTGACTCGTACTATAATTACACAAAACAGCTGTGAACTTGTGTTAATCATACCTCATTTACATGTGTGTAATGTCGTTTTGTTGTGAGATCGGGCTCGCTTATTCAACGTCGTTCTTGGACAGTTGGATGATCTGGTCTATGTTTTTTGGACTGCAGAGCTCACATGGATCTAGTTAAAATGTATTTTTTTGTTCCTAAAATTATTTTATACACAGTAATTTGCAAAAATACATAACCTACAATCATGTAGGAATTAATTTTTTTTGACTGAGTTACAGTGGTCCCTGGTCCTGTGAAGTAATGATCTTGCCTGGTTCTGATGTTTAGTGTCTTTTGTACAGGTAATAATGCGCTGAACACATGATTCACTCTGAGATACAACAGCGTGAGTCATTTTTGTGACGTTTAAAGAGGGACGGTGCTCTGCTCTTTCACCTGCTCTGCTTTTGACACGTTGCCCGTCCCGCTGCGCTCCACAGCCGACCACAGAGCCACGGATCACACGGACTCCAGAGCCGACACCAAACACATCTGGACTCTAGTGAAGTCACAACACGCTCCTCAAACACATCTCTGAACTACACAAATGACGTTTCAGCGTGAACAAACTTATCATGGTAACTACGAGCTCAAAGAGTCAAATCTTCACCTGGAGAAACGTCGGAGCGTCAGGTCAGCTTCTCCTGCATGATCCAAACTGACTCAAGTTTTATAAAAGAGCTTCTGTGCTGTTGTCTGTGAATGCTGTGATGTGATACGGTCCAAACAGTGAGTTTGAGATAAAAGCACGCTACAGCGCANACAAACACAGAAACACATGAGGCTCATAGTTGCGGCTAGAGTGAACATCTGACACAAATCACTTAAGTTTATGTAACATTTAAACTCTAAACTCTTTTATGGTGTCTAAGCCTATTCTTTGTAACTTTTATCATTCCTTTATTGAAAGTTGTTTAACCTTTTCTTTTATCTGCTGGTTTTATAATCTGTCAGTTAAGGAGAAGAAAAGCCTGAACAGCATTGTGAAGATCTGCTCTAAAATTATTGGTGTGCAGATGTCATGTTTAGATGTTTTGTGGAGTAGACAAGTTGTGCGTAAAGCCAAATGTATACTATGCCACCATGACATGTGTCTGAAGAAGGAGTTCACCCTGGGAGGCCCTCGCTTTCTTGCTCCAGTAGGAAAAATAGGTACTCACACTCCTTTTTCCAGCAGCTATCAAACTTCTAAATGCAGAGGACAGTAGCATGGAATAAGTTGTTTCTCATGTTTGTTTTAAATGCATCTTAGCTCTGCAGTTATTTGACACTGACAGATGTAACACAATGTCCATGTCTGATGAATGTGACTGAATGTGTGTTCTTTTATTTTTCTAAGCAACAGTTACTACAACTGAATTGCCCTTCGGGGACGAATAAAGTTTTCTGATTCTGATTCTGATTCATTTTAGCTCCAGATTTGTCCCTCTTTCTACTTTTACACAAACTTACTTCGGCAAATCAGCTGTGCTGAATCTGTGGTAGAAAGAGACAAAATAGGGGGAATACTGTGAGTCAATGTAAGACTTAAAATGTTATCATGGTCTTTTCACTGGACAAGACTCTGGTGGTTGCATTTCTAAGGTTCCCTCAGCAGAAGGTTGTGTTCTTTGACCTCTTTCTCCCCTGCTTTCATCATTCCTCCAAATGTATCCTCTCTTTTTCTCTTTCCTGCTTTCTACCTCCCTCTCTTTTCCTCTCTCTCCCCTTCCTTTCACCCTTTTCTCTCTATATGTCCTGAGTTAACCTATCTACTTTCACTCTCTCTCTCTCTTCCCTCTCTGTTCTCACCTTCTCCTCTCACACAGGTCCACAAATGTTTAACCTGAGTCTGCTCTCTCTCTATCTCCCCCTTCCTCTCTCTCTTTCTCCCCCTCTCTCTCTCTCTATCTCTCTCTCTCTCGTTCTCTCTCTGTCTCTCTCTCTCTCTCTCCACACACACACACACACAGGTTCACAGATGTATAACCTGAGTCACATTTCCGCTCAGCCCACTCCACACAGCCACACACAGTGAATGAGAAGATGACTCAGGGCTTTACACAGACTTCATCTGGTCACTTTCACTAAGTCACAAACTCTACTGAAAGTACTGACTGCACTTTGTGAGAGAAGAGAACTGTACTGTGAGTTCTCCTAAAGTACTGACTCCTCTGTGTTTGTGAGAGAAGAGAACTGTACTGTGAGTTCACCTAAAGTACCTACTCCATTGTGTTTGTGAAGAGAAGACTGTACTGTGAGTTCACCTAAAGTACCTACTCCACTGTGTTGTGAGAGAAGAGAACTGTACTGTGAGTTCTCCTAAAGTACTGACTCCGCTGTGTTTGTGAGAGAAGAGAACTGTACTGTGAGTTCTCCTAAAGTACCGACTCCTCTGTGTTTGTGAGAGAAGAGAACTGTACTGTGAGTTCTGCTAAAGTACTGACTCCTCTGTGTTTGTGAGAGAAGAGAACTGTACTGTGAGTTCTCCTAAAGTACCGACTCCGCTGTGTTTGTGAGAGAAGAGAACTGTACTGTGAGTTCTCCTAAAGTACCTACTCTCCATTGTTTGTGAGAGAAGAGAACTGTACTGTGAGTTCTCCTAAAGTACCGACTCCGCTGTGTTTGTGAGAGAAGAGAACTGTACTGTGAGTGTAAAGTACCTACTCAGAAGAGAACTGTACTGTGAGTTCTCCTAAAGTACAGACTCCGCTGTGTTTGTGAGAGAAGAGAACTGTACTGTGAGTTCACCTAAAGTACTGACTCCACTGTGTTTGTGAGAGAAGAGAACTGTACTGTGAGTTCACCAGGATGAATCCAGGAGCTTTGCAGTTTTCCCAAATCTGATCCAGCCAGATGTTTGTATATCTGCGTCATTCAACAGAAGAGTCATGACTGGTCAGGCTGTTATAACACAAAATGTCTTGAGCTGTGTTGAACTGTGTTACCATAGAAACCAAACTAAATGAATACACTGGTGTGATTTTACTGAAACTCGAGGTACATGAGTAAACCAAGATTAAACAGTTCATATTATTCTTAACAGACCTGATGAACTCACTGTATTTGATCTCGCTTGTGTTTGGAGATGTGTTTAGGTGACATCACACTCACAGTCTGCACCTCCTGGGTCCCCCTCTGCTGGTGAATCTATGAAACTGCATCATGTGTTTGACTGTAGACGAAGTCAGCACGTCCATCACAGAGCCCCACATCACTGCAGAGAAGAAAAGGTCATAAAGGTCATAGAGGATATTTCCTTCCTTGGCATGAGAGCACTCTTATTTGTTCCATACTTTACTACATAAATAAGTAGCCTTCAGTAGAGAGTTGACCTCAAAGTCTTCAGAGTTGTCACCTGGACAGTGTATTTGATAAGTAGCCCACACAAAGCATGTAGTATAAATCATGTCTTGTATGTCAATGGAGGATTGGTTCTCCACCTTTTACATCAGAGGTGCCAAACTCACATGGAGCTGGCCGAATTCATCAAAGTTAAGTTGGTTGAGACCCGCATTCTAAAAGATCGGTCTACGTATGTACGAAAAAGAGCTTTATAAAGCTTAAAATAGCACACAGATGTTACATTACATTACATTACATTACATTACATTACATTACATTACATTACATTTACATTATATTATATTATATTATATTATATTCTAGTGTACAGACTGTTCATTAAATGTTGTACAAAGTGTAAGCAATGTCCAGCATTCTGGTGCATTTATACGTTTTAGAGTCACATCTCAGCTATATAAGCCTTTATATTTCCACACAGGCCTATTATTCTGAGCTATTTGTTGATGCTGGGCTGCAGTGCATTGTGGGACCTGTAGTTCAAACCATTGGGGGCTTTTATCACAGGGCTGCTGTCAATAAAAAGGTAATAAAGATGCTCTGTTTTACACAGATCACCTGAACCTGAAGGTACACTGGGCTTGTTAAAACTCCACTGCTATGTGGAAGGATTTCATGACATCACAAGGTGGAACAGAGCATGTGGAGCTGTGGAGATGTAGAGAGACCATGTTTCTGATGAATCTTCTATCACAGGTCAGTTTAGTCTGTTACAGAAAGGCCTTTAACACTGACAGCAGCGACACGGAGTCTCTGATCTTCATTTCACTGATCGGTTTCAATCAGAGCTTCATGTTTCACTGATCGTTCATGTTTCAGGTCTGATCGTTCATGATTCAGATCGTTTCATCGTTCATGTTTCAGGACTGATCGTTCATGTTTCAGGATCATGTTCAGGATCGTTCATGTTTTTCTGATCGTTCATGTTCGTTCTGATGTTTCAGGTCTGATCGTTCTGTTTCAGGACTGATTCGTTCATGTTTCAGGTCTGATCGTTCATCATGTTTCAGTCATGTTTCTGATCGTTCATGTTCTCGTTCATGTTTCAGGTCTGATCGTTCATGTTTCAGGTCTGATCGATGTTTTCATGATTTCATGTTTCAGGTCTGATCGTTCATGTTTCAGGTCTGATCGTTCATGTTTCAGGTCTGATCGTTCATGTTTCAGGTCTGATCGTTCATGTTTCAGGTCTGTTCGTTTATGTTTCAGGACTGATCGTTCATGTTTCAGGTCTGATCGTTCATGTTTCAGGACTGATCGTTCATGTTTCAGGTCTGATCGTTCATGTTTCAGGACTGATCGTTCATGTTTCAGGTCTGATCGTTCATGTTTCAGGACTGATCGTTCATGTTTCAGGACTGATCGTTCATGTTTCAGATCGATCATGGTCGATCGTTCATGTTTCAGGTCTGTTCGTTCATGTTTCAGGTCTGACGTTCATGTTTCAGGGACTGATCGTTCATGTTTCAGGTCTGATCGTTCATGTTTCAGGTCTGTTCGTTCATGTTTCAGGTCTGATCGTTCATGTTTCAGGTCTGATCGTTCGTTTCAGGTCTGATCGTTCATGTTTAGGTCTGATCGTTCATGTTTCAGGTCTGATCGTTCATGTTTCAGGTCTGATCGTTCATGTTTCAGGTCTGATTGTTCATGTACTTGTTTCAGGACTGATTCTGTTTCATGTTTCATGTCGTCTGATCGTTCATGTTTCAGGTCTGATCGTTCATGTTTCAGGTCTGATTGTTCATGTACTTGTTTCAGGACTGATCGTTCATGTCTGAGGTTCATGTTTCAGGTCTGATCGTTCATGTTTCAGGTCTGATCGTTCATGTTTCAGGTCTACGTCGTTCATGACATCAGTTTCAGGCTGATCGTTCAGTACTATCGTTCATCAGGTCTGATCGTTCATGTTCAGGTCTGATCGTTCATCATCGACTTATTTCAGGTCCTGATCGTTCATGCGTTGATCCATGTTCAGTCAGGATTTATGTTTCAGGTCTGATTGTCAGCTGAGATGTGGTGACAGAACCTCTCCTCCTGCAGATGGTCTCTGACTTTAGCACATGAGCAGCTGGTGAAATGGAACAGCCCAGTGGCGTAGGAGGTCTGAGCAGAGTCGGGCTGTGAGCAGCGACAGGTTTACCTTTTAAATCCAGACTAGTGTTATTGTTGTGACATAAATTGCTGTTTTAGATGTATAGTTTTATGCTTTTGTTTTGTTTTCGTAGCACTTTGGTCACTTTAGTAATGTAAAGAGCTGATAAATGCAGGTTGATTGATTGGTTTAAAGAAAAGCAGATCCTGGATCACACACACCGAAGCATTCATGTTTGAACTTCATCTGTGGGTTTCAGTCATGAAGAGGTCAGACTGATTCAACTGACTTAAAATTAGATTCTTTCATTTACAATCCTTTTAGTTTAAAAAAAAAGAAAACATAAAATAAAATAAATACAATCCCAAACCAATTTCTGAAGAAAGATTTACAGCAAAATCAAACGTTTCCACGTCTTTTAAACGTCAATATGTTAAGACAAGTCAAAACGTAAAATAACCATGAGTTTGGTTAAAGCTACGTGGAGACGTTTTTTTGAGTTTAACGAGTAAATCTCACCTGCCCCAAGAACATTTATCAACATTTTAGGAAATTGAACGATGCAATGGATTTGAATACTAAACCAGGTCTAGGATATGAACTAGAGTATAGATGCACTGACTAGGACCAAAGCTGAAATTAACCAGGACTAAAACTAGACTAAAGCAGGACTATCAGGACTATCAGGACTAAAGCAGGACTACCAGGACTAAAGCAGGACTACCAGGACTAAAGCAGGACTATCAGGACTAAAGCAGGACTACCAGGACTAAAGCAGGACTACCAGGACTAAAGCAGGACTATCAGAACTAAAGCAGGACTACCAGGACTAAAGCAGGACTACCAGGACTAAAGCAGGACTATCAGGACTAAAGCAGGACTACCAGGACTAAAGCAGATGATAGCCGTGTCTTAGATGTGAGGTTATACACACATATATTCCCATATAAAGTGGAGAGCCCTCTCACCTTTTCTTAATTTATACATTTTGTCTACTATGTTATAAAAAAGTCAACGATCAATCACTCGGATATGCTAAAAATAAGTATTAAATTGGAACCCTCTCATTCACAGTGAAATCAACCAATCTGAGATGAATCAGAACCAGTTTTGACTCTAAACTTGCAAATTAAAAATGACCCCACACATTACCCAAAACGTTTGACAAAGACAGCTTGAGCTTTGAAGGGGAAGTGTCCAAACCAAAAATCTGCCAAACCTAGAGTCGTTCTGTCCCAGGCTGTGACTCCAGCCGTTCAGATTCTGATATTTACTAAAACAATTTCAACAAGCTTTAAAACCTGATGTTCTTTTGTGCAGAGCTTAAAACGAGAGTCAGACGTCAGAGGCTAAAACTACAGAGCCTCAGCTTCACAAAGAGTCCAGCCACGTGCTTGTGCTTCAAGTGGTTAGCGCTGTGGCCTCACATCAAGAAGGTCACAGGTTCAACTCCCGCTCAGTCCGGCCTTTCTCTGTGGAGTTTGAAAGTTCCTCCCAGTGTCTTCCTCCAGGCACTCCAGTTTAACCAACCAATAACATGCAGGTTATAGGAAACACCTGGTTGTGTCGGAGGTTGAGGCGCCAGATGTTTAGGCAACTCTCCTCTGCTGAGCTGCTCCAGGGCAGCTGCTGTCACTGAGTGAGAGGGACTTCTGTGTGAAGCACTTGGAAGTCTTCTGTCTGTGTAAATAGAAATAAACTATTTATTCAAAGGTTTCAATTAGGGCTGGGCGATATGGCAAAAAATATATATCACAATTTTCTTGGAGTCATTTCACGATTTCAATTTGTCACTATTGTTAAATTGTCTATTTTCAAAATGCTTTTTTAGAAAGTTCCTTCTTCACGATCAATGTCTAGATCCAGCCGTCATAGGCTGATCTGTGTTTCAGAGAAAAAACAAGCAACCAATCCCAAAACAAGTGACCTCAATCCTTTAATAAAAAAAAAAAAATAATAATAAAATAATCATTAAATTAGAACATTATGGATCTCCATAAAACAAGTTTCTAGCTGTTTTAACATCAACTTCTAGACCTACAAATATGCCAAAAGTCCATTATATTTTTTAATTTAGACCTGAAAATAGCCAAAATTCACCTCTTTTATGACTTGACAGTGCAGGCCAAAAACACAACCCAACAAAAGAAAAAAAAAACAGCCCAATATTGCTGAAAGAAAACTTGACAATTCTGAGCCTGAGAAAAAGTTTGAACAGGTGAATTAAATCGAGGTATGATAAATCCCGAGATCACGGTTTCTTTAAAAAAGCTGATTGTCACAGGGATGAGCTCACGATTCAATTTTTATCATGATATTGCCCAGCCTTAGTTTCAATTTGAATTTTAAAGTGTCAGGTATGTCAGGTTGAACTACTAATTTCATTAGAGCAAAGTTAGATTTAAGATTTCACTCAACATTGCACAAAGATCATCCCAGTTTAGCAGTTTTGAGGATTGAAGTGTTCTTTCTGTTCATAGATGATGTCATCACACTAAGGAGGCTCTTCTAATCTCTAAACTCTTCTAAAGGAACAGGTTTCACTTCTTAAGACATAAAACATTTGTTACATTATGTTTACAGAGTCAATACAACATGTTTGTTGTAAGAAAATGAAATGTGTCCACAGTGTAATCTTCAGTTTAGAACTCGCCTCTACCTCCTGTTATATTCAACATAGTTTCAAACTTTTCTTCACAAAGCTGTTCTTAATTCATGTAAAACTAGTGTTTACATTACTACTAGTGTCAATCTAGTAAATTACAATGGGACATTTGTAGAAACCTGTCACACACACTTTAAGAGATATACACTTTAACTTATCTTTATACAGTCTTATTCTACGATCAGTTCCATTCCACAGACGTCCCATTGTAAAACTAATCCCGTTTGAACAGACGCTCACATCTCCTGGAGCTAAACTCTGACATCTTGTTTTGTGTCAGACTGAATGACTCGTCAAACGTCTCTTCTCTTTGTGACATCACCGTGACCTTTGCGTCTGCGGCGTGTTGGTCGAAAGTCTTCCACATGCTGCACAATCTGTTTCCAGTCCAGTGAAAGAAAGCGCTATGCTAATGTTAGCGCGTGCACATGGAAACCCAGCAGGACTAACTGTAATGGACTTGTAATCACAGGCTAATGCACAGAGCTCACTGCCACAGGTACATTAAAAACACACTGAGAATACGTGATTACATTTAACATTTGAGAAACGTCTTCCTAGTATGGACAGTTTGTGTTTTCTGGTGACATAAATAAACTGAACAAAATTATTTAACGCTTTTGTTTTTGCTCCTTTTTTCCCTAAGATGAACTCAAAGATCGATAACGTATGATTAGCACAAGTTCACAATGTTTTTGTGTAAATATGTCATGTGTTCCAGTCCCAGTTCATTTCTATGGTGTTTGTTAAGATGTGGTCTTATTTATGAATATTAACAAAATCCTGATTCTAACCTTAACCTGACCCAAGCACCATACCTAATCTTACCCATTTTAGTAACTTGAAAGAAAATGTCCCCACGCGACCATAACCGTGCTAAAAGTACGGCGTAACATAAGTACGTAAAAAAACACTGTGTTTGTGTCGTGGTAAATGTGTGCTTTCTTGTGAGACTGTGTTAGATAGTGAGCACTTCTCCTTTGCTGACACAATCCATCCACAGTCTCACAGCTGAGTTACATCAAGACAGCAGGGTAATGCACATGTGTGCCTTAGACTGGCCACAAGAGGTAAAGGTAAAGATTATGTTTATTAACGACAATTACATTGAGCACAATGGCACTGGAGGGTAGGCCTGGCTGCACACTGAAAACATTACAATTATTAAGCAATTTTATCGCAAAAAGAAACAAAAGCAAGTTTCTCAAAAAACCCTTTTGTTATTACTTGTCTTTACAACATAACCCTTTTCTTATTATCTGAACTTACAGCATTCTATTTCTGTTATTACCTGTACTTACAACATTCTATTTCTGTTATTACCTGTACTTACAACATACTACTTCTGGTATTATCTGAACTTACAACATACTATTTCTGTAATAACCTGTACTTACAACATACTACTTCTGGTATTACCTGTACTTACAACATAATATTTCAGTTATTACCTGTACTTACAACATACTACTTCTGTTATTACCTGTACTTACAACATACTACTTCTGTTATTACTTGTACTTACAACATTCTATTTCAGTTATTACCTGCACTTACACCATTCTATTTCTGTTATTACCTGTACTTACAACATACTATTTCTGTTATTACCTGTACTTACAACATATTATTTCTGTTATAACCTGTAGTTACAACATTCTATTTCTGTTATAACCTGTACTTACAACATACTACTTCTGTTATTACCTGTACTTACAACATTCTATTTCTGTTATTACCTGTACTTACAACATTCTATTTCTGTTATTACCTGTACTTACAACATACTATTTCTGTTATTACCTGTACTTACAACATACTATTCTGTATTACCTGTACTTACAACATACTATTTCTGTTATTACCTGCACTTACAACATAACCCTTGGGTTATTACCTTTACTTACAACATAATCTTTCTGTTATTACTTGTACTTCCAACATAACCCTTTTGTAATTACCTGTACATACAATGTATCCTTTTGTAATTGCCTGTGATTATAGCAAACCTTTATTGTACTTACCACACATGTCCTCTGACTTGTCCTGGGTAATGTCTTGTTGTGCGTTGTCCCTGCACAAATACTAGACCATATTATAACATCTTTGTTATTGCACACACTTACAGTGCAAATATTTTGTTAGTATGCACACAGCGCTACAGTAACTGTTTCCATGGCGTCCGTCTGTCCTGGGGCAGTTGCGTCTACAGAAGCGGTGCAGTCCTGATGCAAAACATCTCTGAGTGTGTCCAAATCCAACACATTTGCATGTTTATTAAATGCACTTTACAAATCCGATTATAATAAAGAGCACAAACACATTTCCATAGGAATGCATGTGTTCTTTTCCAATCACACTTGTGCATATATGATGTTGTTTCTCCGTGTTGTTCCACTGTCCTTTTGTCCACAATCCCCCAGGCAGCCATTAGTCCTGATTTATGTATTTGCAGTTGTTTCATTTCCATTTCCCGCTGTGCTGAGGCTGTAACATGTTTGTTTTATTTAAAAGGACGCTGCTTATTAAACTTCTCCCTTTTGTGCCTGCAGATATGATGTTTTTTTTCCGAGTTCTGGTAAAGACGACAATTATATCCCGGAGTGTGTTTTCACAATCACAAATGAGACTTGAGGAAAAAGAATATGTATTGAGTTTAGCTTGGCACGGCTGACCTTCTCTTTCACAGCCGAATATGATTAAGCTGTGGGCGTTTGGTGCTTTGTACAAATCATTATGATCGTTTTTCTAAATATGAATCTGATTATGTTTTGTTCAGAACAGGGGCTTAAACGTATCAACTGGTTTTTACAGGAGAAGGTGGATTTGAGTCTCTTTTGTAATCTTCAGCGGTGTGGTTGTTAATACTCTGTACGTCAGGGATGGTCAGCAGAATATTCCCGAAGGACTTTTAGCACAATTTAGGGTCAAACAACATTCAGGACTGTACAAAATCTACATTCAGGACTGTACAAAATCTACATTCAGGACTGTATATAATCTACATTCAGGACTGTACATAATCTACATTCAGGACTGTACATAATCTACATTCAGGACTGTACATAATCTACATTTAGGACTGTACATAATCTACATTCACGACTGTACATAAACTACATTCAGGACTGTACATAATCTACATTCAGGACTGTACATAATCTACATTCAGGACTGCACATAGTCTACATTCAGGACTGTACATAGTCTACATTCAGGACTGTACATAATCTACATTCAGGACTGTACATAATCTACATTCAGGACTGTACAAAATCTACATTCAGGACTGTACATAATCTACATTCAGGACTGTAAATAATCTACATTCAGGACTGTACATAATCTACATTCAGGACTGCACATAATCTACATTCAGGACTGTACATAATCTACATTCAGGACTGTACATAGTCTACATTCAGGACTGTACATAATCTACATTCAGGACTGTACATAATCTACATTCAGGACTGTACATAATCCTCATTCAGGACTGTACATAATCTACATTCAGGACTGTACATAATCTACATTCAGGACTGTGCATAATCTACATTCAGGACTGTACATAAACTACATTCAGGACTGTACATAATCTACATTCAGGACTGTACATAATCTACATTCAGGACTGTACATAAACTACATTCAGGACTGTACATAATCTACATTCAGGACTGTACATAATCTACATTCAGGACTGTAAATAATCTACATTGACTGTGCATAATCTACAATCAGGACTGTACATAATCTACATTCAGGACTGTACATAATCTACAATCAGGACTGTACATAATCTACATTCAGGACTGTACATAATCTACATTCAGGACTGTACATAGTCTACATTCAGGACTCTACATAATCTACATTCAGGACTGTACATAATCTACATTCAGGACTGTATGTAACCCCTGCAAATAGCAAAAATATAAACTCTATTTTTATTATTATTATACTCTGCCCTGCTTTATAAATAATCCGCTCTGAGTTCTGTACATAATCTACATTCAGGACTGTACATAGTCTACATTCAGGACTGTACATAATCTACATTCAGGATTGTAATAATCTGCCTCCACAGGATGAATTGTCTTCACAAAATCTAGAGAATGCATCTGGAGAGAAACCCGCCGGACGATTAAAGACAATCAATCTCAACCGAACCAATCATAGCACAGCAGCGGACCAATCACAGTGAATTCGTTTGGTTTGGTTAGAAGAGAATGTTCAAAATAAATGTGATTTCGTTTTCACCAGAAGTGAGCCATAGTAGAACAAACTTCAAAGAAAACTAGTTTGGTTTGGACTTTCTCTGAGAAGATCCTGCTGTGTTTTGAATTCTCATCCTTCTGTCCTCTCATAGCTTTAGCTTTGACTGACTTACTGTCTAACTTGACTTACCCCAGTCTTAGTGTTTGTTCACATGTGAGTCTAGTTTGGGACATAAAGGTTGAAATGTCCCAAACATAAACAGTAGTATTAATCATTATTTTAAACCTGGGCGTAAACAATCTTGTTAATATATCCAAAATACAAAAAGCCAGTCCATGAGATACAGACAGAAGGCTCTTCTTTATCTATTTAAAGTCTGTTTAGTGTGTGACCTGCACAGTGACGTGTGGTCAAGGGAGAGGCAGTGCCTCAAAAAATAAATAAATAACATATTTTTATTTAATATGTTTCATACTTCTAATAAGTGGTTGATTTCTCGTGATTTTCAATGAGTTTTGTGGTTTCAAATGTTAAAATCTCCAGGACATGCTGATATACCAGGTCGACAGCGCTGAGGTTCGTCTCACTCAGACCTGCGCAGACACATACAGGCACTCCCTGTTTCTACACAAAATAATCATCAGTAATTGTATGTGTCAATAATTATACAATAATCAAATAGAACTATTATTTGTAGAATGTCCGAGATTAGTGAGGTTCATTTTAGTTACTACTAGGGATGGAAAATCAATCGAAAACTTTGAAAATCGAAGTATGTAGCGATCGAATCAAAAGACCAGAACCGATCTGATTTACTCATGCAGTCACTGACTTACAGTCTGTAGTCTGTCAACAATACAACAGTGGTTTTGTTTTAAATGTAATTTATTATGGCTTATTTTGTGTTAAGGTAAAACAAAATAATATGAAAAACAACCAAAGGAACCAGGAGCCATTGTGTGTGTGTGTGTGTGTGAAGCTTGATCTTAGATGGCATAGTTTTTTTTGGGGGGTTAGGGGGGTCATGACCCCCTCAGTATTTAGCCACACAAATTTTACACCCGCCCCCCCCAATATTTTAATCATATTTAATTGATGGAATAACTGTTCCGTGTTGTTACATGGTAGATATATATCACTGTGTAACTCATTAATATTGATTAACATTTATTTCTTGCCTTTTCCTGGACCCTTCAACAGTCAGGTTTTAGTTCTCCCATGTCGAGGAATTCTGACCCCAACTGTTCGGTCTGTCAGTGTGGCTCATGGTCTAACTCTAGTGTCACTGGAGAGAGTTCAGTGGACAGGAACAGGAAACGCTGGTTTGATTGTTATTAGGAAGAGAGCAAGCTAAAATCTATAACTATGTTACGTTTTTAGTCAAAAAAGGGAAAGAGCTGCAACAAATAGCTTTTTTTATGTCAGCCTTGTACTACAGGCTGACAAACTTCCAATAATAAGCAGAAAAGCAATAGCAGCACCAATATTTGTGTCTTTGCATTCTGTGTTGTTGCCTGTTGTTGATGTAATAATGAGGCAAGCATAGCCCACACAAGTGGAGCTCTTGAGACAATCTGACCACAACTTTACTTTTCTTTACCGGCAGAGAACACAACATCGAACAACTCACAGCAGGTATCAGGCTGCTGTTAGAACACATTTAGTCCGGCTAAATGAACATCTAGGCATTTGTCCCATGATAGAATCTCGACCCTCCCAAAAGTTGAAACCAAAGTTACGTCCTTGATCTGAGACATGGGATGAAAGCGGAATAGGACTTTAACATATTTTGTGTCAGTCTCCATGAATTCAAGTAAAACACTTTTTATGTAAGTTCACAGAATTCCCAGAATGCTCTTTTTATGTAGAATGTCCTGTCTTCATGAACAAAAAAGCAAACAAACAAAGCAGATGTTTTGATCATGTTCACTGTTGTTGAACAGTAGGTCACATGACCTTTGACCTCTGCACAGCTCCCTGAAACAGGAGCTCACACATCCTTGTTCACCACATTTCTCCAGAGGGAAACACAAGCCTCCACTGGTGGGTGGTCATTATGTGCCTGTTGTCATGGTAACAGTAATGATAACTTTAGGGAGATGGGGTTGTGCAGAATATAATTGAATCATGTGGCCTGGCAAAAGGACTCTCATTGTGATGTGCTTTGTGTGAGTCCAATGTACAGCAGGTTTTCTGTCCAAATAAGTCTAATGTTTAAAAGAATCAGTTTATCACCAGGTAAGTTTGTCCTTATTAAACGTTTTGACTGTTTGTAAGATACAAAGGCATGAAAACATGCTTATTCAACACAAGTCTCACTAGAGGGCGTACTTTTACCACAACACAAAAACAGCGTGTTTTGAGCACGAGTTCACAGCTGTTTTTAGTACTTATGTTACGCCGTGCATTTAGCACGATATGAAAAGAGTAAAAATGACACGAGATTTCACAGCGTCAAAATAGGACGAGTTTTGATTGAAGCCACGTGGGGACGTTTTCTTCAGGTGAAACGGGTAAGTTCAGGCATAAAGTTACTAAAATGGGTAAGATTAGGTCTGGGGCTTGGGGCAGGTTAAGATTAGAATCAGGATTTCATTAATATTCATAAATAAGAACACGTCTTAACAACCACCATTAAAATGAATGGGGACTGTGACTCGTACTATAATTACACAAAACAGCTGTGAACTTGTGTTAATCATACCTCATTTACATGTGTGTAATGTCGTTTTGTTGTGAGATCGGGCTCGCTTATTCAACGTCGTTCTTGGACAGTTGGATGATCTGGTCTATGTTTTTTGGACTGCAGAGCTCACATGGATCTAGTTAAAATGTATTTTTTTGTTCCTAAAATTATTTTATACACAGTAATTTGCAAAAATACATAACCTACAATCATGTAGGAATTAATTTTTTTTGACTGAGTTACAGTGGTCCCTGGTCCTGTGAAGTAATGATCTTGCCTGGTTCTGATGTTTAGTGTCTTTTGTACAGGTAATAATGCGCTGAACACATGATTCACTCTGAGATACAACAGCGTGAGTCATTTTTGTGACGTTTAAAGAGGGACGGTGCTCTGCTCTTTCACCTGCTCTGCTTTTGACACGTTGCCCGTCCCGCTGCGCTCCACAGCCGACCACAGAGCCACGGATCACACGGACTCCAGAGCCGACACCAAACACATCTGGACTCTAGTGAAGTCACAACACGCTCCTCAAACACATCTCTGAACTACACAAATGACGTTTCAGCGTGAACAAACTTATCATGGTAACTACGAGCTCAAAGAGTCAAATCTTCACCTGGAGAAACGTCGGAGCGTCAGGTCAGCTTCTCCTGCATGATCCAAACTGACTCAAGTTTTATAAAAGAGCTTCTGTGCTGTTGTCTGTGAATGCTGTGATGTGATACGGTCCAAACAGTGAGTTTGAGATAAAAGCACGCTACAGCGCATGTCTATAGGACCAAGCACTGTAAAAAAAAAAATCTAAATTGCACTAAAAAAAAATCCGCGAAACAGCGAAGCTGCGAAAAGTGAACCACGATAGAGCCAGGGAACACTGTATATTAAAAATAAAATTCTGGAACAGCAATTTTTTTTATTTTTTATTTTTTTGTTCTTATGAGTGCTTCTGAGTGTTCTTAGGATTTGTTCTCACAGATGAACATTTTCAGTTAAGAACAAATTTTGTGAATGCCAAAAATGTTTGTAAGGAGTCCTTAAGAACAAATGTGTTTGTAAGAACGTGTCATGAATGAGGCCCATTGTCAGGAGGAGGACAAAGTTGTGCTATTGAGTAAATTATGTACGTTTTATAAATGCAACAATCCTCTACAGGCGGCTTACAACACACATCCTGTGCCGCTAAAACCCAGAAATCCCTGAAAAACTTGACCTTTGATAAACTAAAGCTGAATAGCCCTCCTCTATGACATCAGCAGTGATTTGTTCACTCAGTACTGTGCTGATCACAAACACCTGCTGTCAAACCAATCCCTCTCTCCTAAGCCTTTCCCTTAGTTTGAAAAGTGTTGAAACTGGCGTGAGCGAGGCCCCTGCTCCGTCCCGGCTCTGAACAGTGTGTTTGTGCTCCGCTCTGCTCTCTCTCAGCTGGAACCACTGCAGGCCATTTTACTCTGAATCACTAACAGCAAAGACTGACATTTACTATTGACATTTGAAACAGATGAAATATTTGCGTGGAGCAGTGTTGGGAGCGCAGACATCCTGAAATAACGTGGGCACAGACGGGCTTATCTCCGCTCAGGACCTGCACCATCACACCACCAACAAGTCCTTTGAAAAGCAGCTCAAGAATACTTTTAAATGTCACACAAAAGTAACTGTTTTTTTTTTTACTTTTCCAACAGCAGAAGCAATGTTTCTGCAAACTCAGAGTCAGGCCTCGTGGAGTGAAGGGCAGAAGGTGTTGAAGGAACTAAACTGGCTTAACAGTCGCATACTAAGTAAAATAGACTTGTGTGAGCTATCAGCCGTGTCAGAATGGACTTACCACACTAAACATTGCAGTGAAGTGTCAAAGTATCTGTATTGTTTCCATCCTTCAAACCTACTCCTGACCATCTAGAATCCAACCTTCAGTAACATACTAAATAAGCCCTTTTGAGAAAATGCTGTTGTAGTGACTTTATTGTTTTACTGAGCTGCAGCAGAGATGATTGATCCGAGCTGTTTTTGTGGAGATCAGGAGTTTGTTTTGGGAGAGACAGAAAAGAGGTCGTGATTGGCTAACCCCCGGGCTCACACTGCATCCAGTCCAACTCCGGTGCAGCCACCGCAGTCTTTACTTAACTTGAACAGTCTGAGACTGGCTCACACGGCTACAGTCCAGTCCGGCCAATCCGGCGCTCCGAATCCGTTTCGTTTGTTTCAAATTTTGGCCGGACGCCGGAGCGCACCGGAGCTCTTTTTGATGAAGTTGTGAAAACAAGACACGATAAACAGGAAACCAAGCGAGCGCGGGTGAAGTGAATCCGGTGATTTTCAAAATAAAATCATTACTTTACCACCAATAATACAAAATACGACATTTACACAATTATATAACACACAGGATGTAAATAAACCTCCCGTACTTACCCATCGTACGGCGAAAAATCCAACAGAAAATGAACTGACGTGAAACAAGCCCAAAACTCAGCGCTTGTGTTCTTCGTTTACATATACATGTGCTCAGTGATCGCGTCATCTCACAAGTTAAACGTGAACCTCTGTGAGTGCGGGGTCTGGTGAGGTCGACAGCAGAGCCTGTGGTTGCAGCATAACTAGACAACCGGAGCTAATGTGAGTCACCCACCATAGCAAGACTGGTCCTGTGACTGCACCGGAGTTGGACTGGATGCAGTGTGAGCCGGGGGTAAGGCAGTGTCGAACACAGTCTTATTGGTGAAGCTATTGACTCACTTCTCTCTTTCCAAAAACACAAACTGAGTTTAAGGCAAAAAGTAAATGACTTTCGGATTCTGGAAATTTCATTTAAAAATTTAAATAAATTTGTTCTCTTTCTATAGACATTTGAAAGTCCTTGTTTTCATTATAGATTTCAGTGTTTGTCCAACCTTTGAGAAAACTTCATGTTGGTGTAGTTTTTCTCTGTTCTATTTTTTGGTGAAACAGTATGAGCCACTACAATGAAATAAAGGATACAAATATGAGGTCTACAAGGACAGTGTGTTTTCATCTTTAAACCAACAGACGCTGTGTTTCTGATGCAGATTCTCTAGATTCAGCCTCTTTCATGGAGCAGAGATTAGATCCAGTAGTTTGACTTCCTCTGACACTTTTCACTTGCTCACATATCACATAAAGCTCAAATATCTGCTCTAAACTTACTCAACTGTGTTTTAGTTTGGCAGCTGATCACATAAACAGATCCGACTGCGCTGTGGAATGAAAACAACAGACTCATGTATTTCCTGTGACCTCCTCTGAGTCCTTGTGTTCACACTAGGGATGGGCGATAAGACGATTATATCGTCTATCACGATACTATATTAAGACGATATGACGATAGTGAAAAATGGATATCGCCCAGCTCTAGTTCACACTATCATCCCCTCTGCTGGTGAATCTGTGAAACTGCATCATGTATTTGACTGAAGACAAAGTCAATCAGTGCGTATACATGCAGCTAATAAACCGTTTATAAACGGAATATTAGCAATAACCCAATTGCGCACAGTCATGTAAACACCTGCAAAAACCCGAATATGCTCATATTCCGTTTATTAATAAACCGAATATGAGCCCTGGCTTATTCCTTTTCCAACCCAAATATCTGCTCATGTAGACGCCAATCGGAATATTCCGATGTAAAAGGAATATTCAGGACTCGCTGATGTGCTCCTCGCTTATGAACAAACTGCCGAAACAAATACGTAAAACGCACGCAGAGAGAGACACAGGGTTGGTTATAATGGTTTGTTTTCATGTTTAAGCACTGAACAGATTATAACGCTACGAAAGTGCAAAAGATTAAAAGCCTGCATATTTCTGGCTTCCCTTATATGTCGGTTGTTTGTGGTTTACTTTCCTCTGAAGATGTGGTAAAAACAGTTTAAACTGTTCTGGCGTTTGTGTCTTTCAGTCTAAACACCTTTCATTCTCACAAAGTAGCGTAAGCCAGCCACAGCAAAACAAGAGTGTCTTACCTGTGTTGTAGAGGAGACACACTTCCAACGCGTCTCCGAGTGTTGAAGATTTTCTATAATCCATTAGAACTCGTGTGTTCTAAAGAAAAAGAAGTTTTAAGCACTCCACAAACAAGATATTCCACCGTGAACGTGCAGGACTGCTCCCCAGTGTCTCCGCCTGCGTAAAGCGAGCTGTCCTCGTGTTTGTGTCCAGCTGTAGACTATCTGCGTTGTCCTCGCGCTGGTCCTTGGTCCACGTCGTGTTTGTATGAGGTGATCTGCGTTTTCGTGTCACGCTCCAGGTCCGTCTTCAGCACATATCGCCTCTCTTCGGCACTGGCATGGGTTCTTCTGTCGCTGCTCTCGTAGAGTTGCGTCCACTTTCCCTCTCCTGCACTGACAAGTTACACAGGCTTACTATTACGCGGTATTCAGCAGTTTATCACAGTCCACATGGACTGATTTCTTACCATTTAACCTGTTTCCCACACATTTAGGCTCTCATAAGCTATGCGTCTGGTTTGCCCCGCCTCCACGTCAGATCTGTCCAGTGTGAGCGCTGGGTTTCACACATGTACGTCTGTTTACGTTTTAAAGTCCAGTTGCACACAGGGCAGCAAGAGATGTGATACAATCTGAACCAAAAAGAATAAGTTAGGATCAGAATCCAGTCCGTGCGTCTGTGTGCGGGGAGACGTTGTCTGTGCGTAGCCGTTTGAATCAGAATATTACGAATGATTACACTTAGCATGTTTACAGGATTAACCCTATATGCTAACACATGTAGACAGGTTATTCCCAATATTTCAGAAAACGAAATATTGACAATAAACTGAATATTAAGCACATGTAAACGTGATCTTTGATGGAAATAGACGTCATTATCAGACAACAGTTGGCTGCGCAATGACAGAACTGTCTTCCAGAAAGACTCTGGTGATATAGTTTTTAGCAAATGGTAAGTGGCCAGAAATGAAAAGGCAAGGACAAATCCTGAGAGGCATGAACAAAGAGGGGAACTGACACCCTGCGTCAGAATTCGGTGCAGATTTTGAGGTAAACACGGACAATGTGGGAGGGGCTCAGGCCTCCACAAACATGGACATGTGAGAGAGAATGACTGTCTGTCTCTGTCCAGGATGCTCCCCGCCCAAGGCCCAAAGCAGAAGAAAATGAATATCAATGCTTCAGAGGTGCAACTGCAAACAGCACCTGCAGTTGTAAATTTGCTGACCAAAAACAAACAAACAAACAAAAACATAAAGACTAAATTCAGAAATGCAAATCTTGACCTGGTTTAATTTTTTGTTTCTTTTGTCTTCATCTGGTGAATTCTATCAGTGACAGTTCATTCACTTTTTGTATTAGAAAATGTTGAACAGATAATTAAAAACACACATTCAGACGCCTGCTGCCATGAAAGGCAGCAGTTTTGAACAGGAAATCAATGGACCTGCTTCTATTATGAAGTCATTTAGATCAATAATGTGGCTTACAATGAACACAACTGTAATCTCATCACTTATTTGTTTATTATTACCATTTGTTCTTGTTTTGCCCTCCCATCAGATCTCAGTCCAGTTTAGTGCCCTGTACCAGTTTAGTGAGGTAAGATCTGGGTTAAACCTGGTCCGGTGGTAGGGCCTATGAAACTGGATCACGTTCTATCAAAGCAGATCGCTATGGCAACATGCGGCAAAACTCAACCTGCTCCAGACCAGGATAAGTTCCTGAAAGCACATAAACGCTCCTGCAGCTAACCAATCAGAGCTCACCAGCGTTATGGCGTCACTCCTCCTGGAGGATGTTTTGGGCGCACTAATAGTACAGGCCTCGCTGCACAGAGAGCGAGTTTTCAGGGACGACCAAACCTTATTTTATTATTATTTATTTTAGAAGTATAAATTCTCTGTGGGCTTTTGGAGCCCTACATTTCAAAAGCCATTAAATTAAGTCAGACGCTAACAGTTCCTCAAACTCTACGCTTTGCATTATGTTTTTTTGGAACAGAATCTGTAATGTATTCTGGCGAGGATTCTGTATGTCAGTAGATTTGGTTAACAACTTACTGGATATGTTCCCTGAGCATATGCTCAGGGAACATATATATATATATATATATATATATATATATATACTATATATATATACTATATATATATTTATACCACGGTCATTGAGAATGCCAATGCTAACTGCCGTGCGTTAAGAATGCATAACGCACAGGTAGTTCAGGCAACAGCCAAATCACATTCTAAATCACTGCTCTGTGGCCGTCACCATAACAACGGGTAAATAAATGCTGCCAGTTGAGAAAGTGAGCCATAAATATGGTTGATTTCAATGTACATTTTCATATTTTTCTACCATCAAAATTTTGAAGAACTAATTTACATTTGTTATTTAAATTAACAACTTATGCATTCTATTTTTCATGGCAACAGTTGCTATAATTTCATTAAGCCGGGCTCATCACTATAACAACAGACGAACAAATGTAAACAACTTTTGTCAGTCTGGGGAACTAGATCTTTGCAAAACACAGAAACAACTAATATCTCAGATATTAACATATTATAAGCACATTTTTAATATTCACAGATGAGCTATTCCACTTTGTAGCCGTGGTATAAGCGCAATAAACAACTTGGAGCCGTGCGTTAATCAGAATCAGAATCAGAAAGAATTTTATTGCCATTGTCAGTGAACAAACAGAATTCACAGACTAGGAACTTGCTGCGGTGCTAATGTGCAACATATAACACAGAAAACACAAATAAAGATAAAGAATCTAGTAAAAAATATCAAATATAGTAAAAATATTTAAGATATATAAAATCAAGTATAAGGGCATGCAAAAATAGGCCAATAAAAATTAGGCAATAAAAATATACACAGTAATCAGAACAATCAAAACAACAGTGCAATCTGTCAGTGCAAGAGGTAAGATAATACTAAGATATTAACATAATGAATAAATGAACGAATGAATAAAGTGTCTGTTAAAGTGACAATGCAGGAGATCAACAGAGTCGCAGGTTTATAGAGTGTTCATGAGTCCAACAGCAGAAGGAAAGAAACTGTTCTTGTGGCGTGAGGTTCTGGTCCGGATGGACCGTAACCTCCTGCCCGAGGGGAGTGGCTCAAAAAGTCTGTGTCCAGGGTGAGAAGGTCAGCTGCTATCCGGCCTGCACGCCCCGAGTCCTGGAGACGTACAGGTCATGGAGAGATGGAAGGCTGCAGCCAATCACCTTCTCAGCAGAGCGCACAATGCGCTGCAGTCTGTGTTTGTCCCTGACTGTGGCTCCAGCGTACCACACGGTGATGGAGGAGGTGAGGATGGACTCAATGATGGCCGTGTAAAACTGCACCATCATCTGTGCCGGCAGCTTGGCTTTCTTCAGCTGCCGCAGGAAGTACATCCTCTGCTGGGCCTTTTGATCAGGGAGCTGATGGAAGGCTCCCACTTCAGGTCCTGTGTGATGGTGGTGCCGAGGAAGCGGATGGAGTCCACAGTGGTGATGGGGGAGTCTGTCAGGGCGAGGGGGGGTGAGGGGGCTGTGACTTTCCTGAAGTCCACGATCATCTCCACTGTCTTCTGAGCGTTGAGCTCCAGGTTGTTGCTGCTGCACCAGGACACCAGCCGGTCTACCTCCCTCCTGTAGACAGACTCATCACCATCAGAGATGAGTCCGATGAGGGTGGTGTCGTCCGCAAACTTGATCAGTTTAACAGAGTCATGGCTGGAGGTGCAGCAGTTGGTGTACAGGGAGAAGAGCAGGGGAGAAAGTACACAGCCCTGTGGAGATCCTGTGTTGATAGTCCGAGTGGTGGAGACATTCTTCCCCAGCCGCACGCACTGCCTCCGGTCCGTCAGGAAGTCAGTAATCCACCTGCAGGTGGAGTCGGGCACGTTGAGCTGGGAGAGCTTGTCCTGGAGCAGAGCAGGGAGGATGGTGTTGAACGCAGAGCTGAAGTCCACAAACAGGATCCTAGCGTAGGTTCCCGGGGAGTCCAGGTGCTGCAGGATGAAGTGGAGGGCCAGGTTGATGGCGTCGTCTACAGACCTGTTGGCTCTGTAGGCGAACTGCAGAGGGTCCAGGAGGGGGGAGGTGAAGGACTTGAGGTGAGGAAGGACCAGGCGCTCGAATGACTTCATGACTACAGACGTCAGCGCCACAGGCCTGTAGTCATTAAGTCCAGTGATACGGGGCTTCTTGGGGACAGGGACGATGGTGGACAGCTTGAAGCAGGCAGGAACATGGCAGGACTCCAGGGAGATGTTGAAAATGTCTGTGAAGACTGGAGCCAGTTCCTCTGCGCAGTGTCTCAGGGTGGCGGGAGAGACACCGTCCGGGCCCGGGGCTTTCCGTGGGTTTTGCTTACGGAAAAGCTTGAGCACGTCCTCATCTGTCACCAAGAAGACAGTGGAGGGGAGGGGTGATCAGGGGGGTCGTACTGTCCACAGTGGTGAAGGTGGTGAGAGTGGTGGGGGAGGGGTGCGGCTCCAGAGCGGCTGAGGAGGCCTGTGCAGTGAGGAGGGTGGAGGAGGGGTGTGGGATTTCAAATCTGGCATAGAAGGTGTTAAGTTTTTCAGCCAGTTGTAAATCATCCGCAGCGTGTTGGGCTCTAGGCTTATAGTTGGTGATTTGCCTGAGCCCTCTCCAGACAGAGGCGGTGTCATTGGCAGAGAACTGCTCCTTCAGACGTTTATTGTACTGAGATCTCGCCTGTTCCACCTCTCTTGAGAACTGGTACTTAGCGACCTTGTAGCCCTCTCTGTCGTTGGCTCTGTAGGCTGCCTCCTTCTCCTTCCTCAGCTGTCTCAGTCTGGGCGTGAACCAGGGCTTATCGTTGTTAAAAGTAACCCTGTTTTTTGTTGGAATAATGCTGTCCTCACAGAATTGTATGTATGACGTCACAGTGTCTGTGTAGTCATCCAAGCTGTCTGTGGCAGCTCTAAACACGTCCCAGTCTGTTGTGTCCAAACATGTGCGAAGCTCCTCCACAGCCTCGCTGGTCCACCTCTTAGAAGTTCTCACTGCAGGTTTAGAGAGCTTCAGCTTCTGTCTGTATGAGGGGATGAGGTGAATCATGGCGTGATCCGAGAAGCCCAGAGCAGCGCGGGGCACGGCTCTGTAAGCTCCACTGACTGTAGTGTAGCAGTGATCTAACGTGTTCTGCTCTCTTGTCGGGCATTTAACAAACTGTCTGTACTTGGGTAGTTCCTGGCTCAAATGCCCTTTGTTAAAATCCCCGAGGATGATAACTAAAGAGTCTGGAAAGGTACGCTCCACACATAAAATCTGCTCCGCGAGTGCACGTTGAGCCTCGTGCACGTCCGCGCTTGGCGGGATGTAGACAGCCGCAAGAATGAATGAAGCGAACTCACGTGGAGAGTAGAATAGTTTACAGTTTATGAAGAGATATTCCAGAGCAGGAGAGCAGTGCTGGGAGATCACCTTTACATCCGAACACCAGGCGTTGTTAATGTAAAAACGCACTCCACGTCGTGCGTTAAAACTGCTTAACGCACGGCTCCTCGTTGTTTATTGCTTACATAGGCTATATATGTTACAGGCAAAGTTTGCCTGGTGTTTTCAGGCAAAGTAGGAAATAGATGTGTTATTATCTACTTTGCCTAGGCATTCTATACAATGCCTAGGCATTCTATACAATGCCTGACAACTTTTAGGCAAAGTAGATAATCACTGACAAAGCATAATTTATTGGAATACAAAACAAAAAACACATAATTTTAATTAAATACCATCCAAACTATTGCCCAAGGGCCAAACTTGGCCATCCAGTAGGACTAATTTTGCCTGCAAAGGAGTGCTGATGTTTGAGTATCTATTTGATTACACATGTTTCTTACAAAGAAGGCCATATAAAGTCTATTTTCCTAAAAGACTAATAAAAGATCATTTTATTATGAATTTGTTTTAGTTGAGTCAAAAAAGCAGGTTTTGCTCTTGTTATATAATAAGTTTGTTCATCTAAGGTTGGACACCTCTGCAACGCCTTATTATGTTGCTGTAGTGGTTGTTGTGTTTGTTGTTATGGTCAGTTGTAGACATGGTTTTGGTTCTCTTTTTTGTTTTTTTCTTCTCTGTTATTTAAAAGGCTAATTGGCAAATGCCATACCTGTTATTTAAAGCCTGATCCCGTCAGATCTCAGAAGCTAAGCAAGTTAGGGCCTGGTTAGTACTTAGATGGGAGACTGCTGGAACATCAGGTGCAACAGGGGGACGACAAAAGTGGATTGTCGTTGTGTCCTTGGGTTAGACAGTTAACTCACATTGCCTCAGTACACTTGGTGAATGGACACTCGATTGTAAAGCGCTTTGAGTGCCTGGTAAGGTAGAAAAGTGCTTTGTAAATAGACCATTTACAATTTATATAAAGTTGCTAAAACATTTAAACTATATATATATATTTTTTTATAGATAACAATTGAATTATGGACATAAGCTACCACAACCAACACAACTACCAACCATAACCAGACCTTACAATCATCCCACAACCAACCCCAACCAACCCTTCCCACAACTACCCTCACCAGAACAACCAACCACCCACTAATCACAACCTTCAACCACAAACACTAACCCCAACCACAACCACCGACCACAATCAACCAATCACCAACCACAATCAACCACAATCAACCACCAACCACAAACCCCAGCCAACCACAACCAAGCACCAACCACAATCAACCACAACAACCACTAACCACAATCAACCACCAACCAGAATCATCAACCACAACCATAAACTACAACCACCAACCACAACCAGCTAGGTAATATATCACTGTTGTTTGAAGATATGCAAAAACTGGATATTGAGTATATCATAGTAAAAACTGCTTCGAAATAATTTGATTCACTATAAAAAGAACTTTTTTTTAACATATCAAAATCTTGTTTACTTGAATTTTTTCTTGCGCAACCAATCAAATCACCCACAACAAGGCAAGACTTTACAGAGGTGCCAAAACATTTCCTCAGATGGACAAATAAATACATAGTAACATGTCAAGGGTGGAATGCATTTTTTTTTACTTAAATAAATACATAGTTTGTTTGCACTGTGATTTATAATAAAATAATCTTTTAATGGGGTTTTGGGGAAATAGACTTGATATTTGAAAAAATAAACCAAATTGTAAAATGTATCAAAATAAATACTCTAATATCAGCACGCCACTGGAGGGCCAAGTTTGGCCCTTGGGCCCTAGTTTGGATTGTATGTAATTAAAATTGTATGTGTTTTTGTTTTGTTTTCCGATAAATGATGCTTTGTCAGAGATTATCTACTTTGCCTAAAAGTTGTCAGGCATTGTATAGAATGCCTAAGCATTGTATAGAATGCCTAGGCAAAGTAGATAATAACACATCTATTTCCTACTTTGCCTGAAAACACCAGGCATTCTATAGAATGCCTGGATTATCAACTTTGCCTGTAACATATATACTATATATAAATATATATAAATAAAAAAAAAAAATATATATATATATATATATATATATATATATATATATATATATATATATATATATATATATATATATATATATATATATTCATTGCATGTAACCTGGAGCAAACCTGGTCCATTTGGTTTGAAGAGAAAAGTTTGATTTCCCTGATATAGAGGAGTGTTGTTTAGACTCAGGCTTACAAGGCCCCTCTCCTGTTATATATATATATATATATATATATATATATATATATATATATATATATATATTTTTTTTTTTACTTTGTTTTATTTATTTATTCTGTTAGCTGAAAAACATATACAGCTTAGTTTTGGGTCGGTGTGCTGATGATTAACACACAGTGCTTCTATCGTCATTACAAACCACTTTGCACATGTTTCTTATGTTTACTGCTTTTCTCCAGTGAGGTTACGACTACAGAGAAAAGGAAAAGTTCATTACGACTTTTATTTGAGATGAAAGGTGAAATGACTGAGCTTTGTACGCAACTAACACAATGACTCAGCATTATTTCCAGTTTGTGTGATGCCATGGAAACAAAGAATCTGATTGGTCATTCATTCATTTTTTTTTTTTCATTTTCTACCGCTTAATCCCGTTAGGGGTTGCGAGTGACTGGAGCCTATCCCAGTAACTTTGGGCCTTAGGCGGGGAACACCCTGGACAGTGGCCAACTTGTCGCAGGGTTAGACAGACAACCATTCACTCTCTCATTCACAGACAACCATTCACTCTCTCAGTCACTCACCAAGGGAAATTTACAGTGATGCCCAATTAACCTAAACATGCATGTCTTTGGAGGGGGAGGAAACCGGAGTACCCGGAGAAAACCCACGGTGACACGGGGAGAACATGCAAACTCCACCCAGAGAGATCGTGAGATGTTGTTATTGTCCGACCCGGGAGTCGAACCCACGACCTCCTTATTGGGAAGCCAGAGCTCTAATCACTCTGCTACTGTGCACCCCAATGTGTGTGCTGATTGGTCATCTTTATTAAAATTTTTTAGCTTCACTCACCTCACAACTTTTTTTTTTTTTGCTCATTAATTCTACTTTTCATTGTTTCGTAATATTTTCTATGTGCATTTTTCCTTCGTAAGCAGACATGTTTGTTTTCACACAGCAGGTGATGCGTGTTCCCGATTGGCTAATGAATCTGTCGTCCCGCCCACTGAAAGAGAAAAGAGGAACAAAAGCATCATTCTTTTATATAAAGGGACAAATGTTAAACGTGCATAACAGGTTTTATAAATTCTCCTTAAATAGTGGTGATGACACACACATACTGCACTAGGATACCCCCCCCACACACACATACTGCACTAGGATACCCCCCCACACACACACACTGCAGCAGACAGGTGCAGGGCTGGAGGATATGAGCGGATCATATTGCCTTTCTCCTTCGCTCATATCTTATCGTAAGGCTGATCAATAACACAGCTCATAAAGAGAAGCCGCCCTCTCACTTTGCAGCCTCCGCAGACCTACAGACACACACACACCAGACACGCACGCACACACCCGAGGACCACACACATCTGCACGGTCCACAAACGGGACACAGAACCAGCTTTCACGTGATTGGATTTCAACGACAGAGCCTGTAAAACGCTGCATCGTCAGAATGCAACTTTAAAGCCAGCTGCACAGTCGAGGAGTTTAAAAGTGTCTGTGATTTCTAGATGTGTGAGAAAAGCTCAGGCCACAGACATAAGGACACTCTGCTTTTGTCTCACTGTCGTAAATGTGTTGCAGGAAGGACAGAGACACTGAAACACAGGTGGTGAGGGGAAAGGAGAGCAGATATTCTCTAGAGTAAAGAGTTGTTTAAATGATCGGGAAAAAAAAGTTAAAGTTCTATGTCGAAACCTGATAATGATTTGATCTGACAAACAGACACGACAAGTGAAGAGAGAAAACTAGAACTGTCACTTTGGCCACTCCTCCTATTGGACCTAAAGTTCTTGATTTGACATTACCCACATGAGCTGTGGGTAATGACCAAAAGGTCAAGATCGTGGATACAAGTTGTCGAAATGACTTTCCTTACTCAGAAACTGCACCGCATCGACATGAACCACAGGTTTCTGTCTCTAATACACTGTCCAAAGTGAGAAGGAGTCACAGTGGTGGTGTTTTTCTGTGTTCATTAGGCACTCACACAACTGTGCACTCTCAGAGACTGCACTGCATCGACATGAACCAGGTGTTTCTGAAGCTGTTCCGAACACGAGAAGGAAGAGTCACAGTGATACCTCTGCGCTCAGTCTGGACAGTGCTCTGTACAGAATCATGTCCAGCCTCTTGACAGGTTTGGTCTGGACAGGGAAACACTTGGATCCCGACTGTTCGTCTTTCAGTGAATACAGTGTTGTTGTTTTTTCCCTGAACCTTATTGTGACTAAAATAGTTTTTATTTAACCTGTGACAGAAAAAAAAAAACAACATCTTAGCTTAGCCTGGTCATCAGTCGACTGCAGGATTTATTCAATCCAATATGGCCGCCACTTTGAGTCAAGTTTGGTTCTAATTTACACATGAGCCCTGTACTATGAAGCTAGATTTGGGGTTTAGTGAGGTAAGTTCTGGGTTAAACCTGGTCTGGTCCTACGAAACTGGATCACTTCCTATCGGGGCAGATCTCTATGGCAACATGCGGCAAACTCATAACCTGCTCCAGACCAGGATAAGTTCCCGAATAACTTAAAAAGACAAGGGCTGGCCAATCAAAGATGAGAGAGTGAGAGAGAGAGAGAGAGACAGAGAGGGCGAGCAACGGAAAAAATGAGGAAAAGTGAAAGTGACAGCGTATTATTTTATATCAATGCGATGCGCGTAGCGTATTTATGAAGAGGAGCCATGAGATCTTATGTAACAGTAACTAGACTGAAGAATCCTGATTAATAAACTCTTTCATTGTCAAGAAATAATGATTGAATGCACTTTGTGCACATTTGGCTGTGGATCTTTACACATCACTTTGACTCAGACAAAAGACTTGTCTAAAGACGCAGCTCATTCAGACTAAACAGTCGATCTATTAACTCTATAAACTCTTCAGTGTAACTTCTGTGTCTGTGATTGGCCTCGTAAGCGTTTCCTTTGCTTAGATTTTAACACTCGTATATCGCTTCATGATTGACGTTTCCTCACGTTTGAAGTCCCCAGCTCGGTTGTTCTGATTGGTCAGTTTGCGTTAATCCCGCCTCTGCTCTGTGAACGTGCACGGCTTCATTAAGAAAATCCAGGGTTAACAAACCGAGTTGTGAACTTGTTTCGTAGGACAGTTTATCCAGAGAGGCTGGTTTAGTCAAACTGGGTTAGAGAAACTTATCCAGGATCAGTTCAGCGACGTTCGTAGTACAGGGCTATGGTCCCACTCAGCTGGGTAAATCTAAGCACAGAGAGCACATACCACATGACCACACTGACCAATCAGAGGCAGAGCTGCTGGAGTGGTGCACAGTGAGACCAAATGTTTTAATAAAATGTAGTTCTATTATACCTCAATATGACATGAAGAAGATGTAAATGAAGAATTCTTCAAGCTTACGTTTTATCTTTATATTTGAATGGAATTAAGTATTTGAGTTTTCATCCCCAGAAAGTAAAAAAAAAAAAAAAAAAATGTGTTGTGTGGGTTAGTCAAAACAACATATACATGCATGAACCTTGTTAAACCCAAGTATGTTTTTATGAACCTTACAGTTCACATTTACCTTCTGTCCATATCTCCTCTGGTTTTGTGAGTCTTTACTGAGTGTATTCTTGCATTAAGTCACATTTGCACAATCTAATGAGACGTGTGTGAAAGTCCATGTGCTGCAGCAAACTTGACTCTTTTAATTAGTGCTGTGCTGCTGTTCCATATTAAAGCTGTTATGTGCTCTTCCACACTTTACTATGCACCTCCAAAGTCATTAAAATACTATTACACCAGCTAAAAACCTCCACTTTCTAAACTCCGGCAAAACTAAAGTGGATCATAATGTGATGTCTATGATCGAGCAGAGATTTCCCTCAAAACAGTGTTGAGACAGAAACCTGTGGTTCATGTGGGTGTGGTGCAGTTTCTGGGTCTGCAGAGTCTCAGAGACTTTTATTTAGAGCAGGGCTATTCAACTTTATTTTTCAGAGGGCCAGATTTTATCGAGGACCACAGCTTGTGGGCCGGGCAGTTGTACAATACATCACAGTTTTTGAAGCAAGAATGTGCCCAAGACAAGAGTTGTTTCTATAGTGATAATAACTACACTGTACACACCCATTCTCTAAATTTTAGAGAATGGGTGATACAGTGTTTTGTAGCTGTTATTTATTGATCAAGTAACAAAAGTAACAATATAAAGTGACTAAAATGTTAAACATTATGAGCCATTCTGGATCAGCATCAGCCAATAAACAGCTTCATTCAGTTCAATTCAGTGAAATAAATGACTTGACTGAAAAACCCTGCAGCTGAGCCATGATGGTGTCTCTCACCTCGGTCTTTACTCTGCTTGTTTCTACTTACACCTACAGGTTGAGAGAGAAAAGACTTCTCTAGTTCTACATTGTGCATGTGTTAATGACACTGTTTATGCTCATTCACACTTGTCCAGTGTTAAACCTGTTACAGAGCTGATCTGAGCTGTGGCCTTTGTTAGTGAAGAGTCTGTAGAACTGTCTCTTTATCTCTTATGAACAAATACATTTGCTTCTTGATTCTACTAAAGAAAAGATAAGACGATACCTCTTCAACAGTGTGAGATCGCAAAGAAGAGTTCATTAAAAAAAAGATAAGTGTAATTTCTATAAGTCGTTGATGGTTTGGATCTTACTCCTTGTTGAGCTCTGCTGTTGTTTGTCTTTGCTTCAATCATAAAAACAAAAATGAACATTTATTTCTAAACAGTGTTGGGAGTAACAGCGTTTAAGTATAATGGAGTTACTAACGGCATTATTTTGATGAGTAATGTGTAATCTAATGAATTACTTTCCCGTCAGTGATAAAGTCGTTATAGTTACTGTTAATGTAACGTGGCTCGTTATTTCATCGTGAGCAGAGCCGCTGTCGTCTCATTCAGAGACTCATGAGAGCAGAGACCAGTTTGTTTGGGGAAGTAAAAGAAGCTAGAGATGGAGAAGAGGCGCTGATTGGCTTAAACTGCAAAAGTAACCAATCAGAAGCAGAGCTGGGCGGGTGTACTGACTTTTCTGACAATATGATTGGTTGAGTGCGACACAAGTTTCCTCCGCTCACTTTCCAAAACACGGCAAGGAAATCTGCTCGAACTACTGCAGTTTAAGGGGATTTTTTTGTTATTTTGTGCAGTTTTACCAACATGGAAATGAAAACTGACGACAGCGCGAGTGTCACGTGTGTTTGGAGTTTACAGATGGACGCGTGTGTTTGGAGTTTACAGATGGACGTGTGTGTTTGGAGTTTACAGAGATCGCAGCATCGCAAAGTCACAGTGGATACAGGTAAGTTTCTCTTCTAAGTGCCGCTTCAGCTCTTTTGTTGTGTGCAGATGCTTATTATGTCAGTGTGTGTTTGGTTCTTGTGCTGTTTGGGCAGTTTCTGCTGCACGAGGCAGGTTTGGCTTGTGTTGTTGTTGTTGTGACAGTTCATAGTGTCTGGAGGAGAAAACTGTTAACGCTGCTGCTGGTTGATTTAGATGATTTTCAGTAAGATTGGCTATGATAGTAAAACATATTTATTTGTTATTTCATTTTTGTGTGTAATTTAGTTGTAATTACTTTGTCTAGTAATTAGTTACTTTCATCACTCAGTAACGCAATTACTAAATTATTTTTTTGTAGAAGTAACTAGTAACTATAACTAATTACTTGTTTGTTGTATTTTCTGTTTGCGTGCTGTGGAAAGACATTCTAAACAGAATCGTAGACCCGCCCAACACTAACTGTCAGTCTCTTTTAGTAGTCAATGATGTGTTTGGGGCAAAAGGCTTCTGAACTTTACTGTGAGCAACAGAACAGGGGCGGGGCCAAGCACCTGTCAATCATCCTCCCTAAACTCCTGCAGTTTGTACTGACCTGATGCGCTGAAAAGAAGAAAAGAAAACTGCTAGTTTTCTTTTTTTTTTTTCTTTCTTTTTTTTAGGACATTTTGAGCAAAACTGACATAATTCAAATATGCAACTATAATAACATCACACTAATAGTAATGTCTTTAAAGACCCCATGTTCTTTCCTGAAATGTCAGGAGGCAGCACGTCCCTGGTTTGAACTAAAAACGACTCGAGGTACACAACATACCAGCCTCCTGAAGGTACATGCAGTGATGTTAAACAGAGCATATATTTTCTATTCTAGCTGTGCTGTGCAGAGCCTAAATGTAAATGAGAGTGAGTGTTAATAAAGTGGAGAGGCGTAAGTAAAAGCTTATACAGTGCATATGTCTGCGTCTTCATTAATCACGTCTCACTAATATATCTGCAGAAGAGCTTAAAGGTAAGTGTGCGCTCATTCTTCTGTGTAAATGCTTTATTGTAATCAGCACAGGTCAGAGAGTCAGGCCTCAGAGGGAGAGAGAGAAGCTCCTCAAACGGATGAAGAAAAGACGGATCATGAAAAGCCCGGGCTGCCGCTGCCGAGCGGACCGGGACGTGAGCCACATATTAAAGCTCCACATTTATCACTATTAGAGACATGATGGACGGTGCACTAAAGCCCTCCCCACGGAACACAACACGAGGCCTGCCATTACAGACACGAGAGGAGGCTGCAGACCTGGAGACTGCACTCACAGGAACTACACTCACAGGAACCACACACACTCACAGAAACTACAGGGGACGGTGCACTAAAGCCCTCCCCACAGAACACAACACGAGGCCCGCCATTTAAAGAGAAGAGTCTGCAGACCTGGAGACTGCACTAACAGGAACCACAGTGACAGGAACTACACTCACAGGAACCACAGTGGCAGGAAACACAGTGTAGGAACTACACTCACAGGAACCACACTGACAAGAACTACACTCACAGGAACCACAGTGGCAGGAACTACACTCACAGGAACCACAGTGGCAGGAACTACACTCACAGGAACCACAGTGTAGGAACTACACTGACAGGAACCACACTGACAAGAACTACACTCATAGGAACCACTCTCAGAGAAACCATTCTCACTTGAACCACACTCACAAGAACCACTGGACCACTGTCACCAGCATCACCACCATCACCAAAACCACCAACACCAGCACCAAAACAACCACTACCAGCACCACCACCACCAAAACCACCAGCACCACCAGCAGCAGCACCACCAGCAGCAGCACCACCATCAGCAGCATCACCACCAGCAGCATCACCACCAGCAGCAGCACCACCATCAGCAGCATCACCACCAGCAGCATCACCACCAGCAGCAGCACCACCATCAGCAGCATCACCACCAGCACCACCACCAAAACCACCACTACCAGCACCACCACCACCAGCATCACCACCACCAGCAGCAGCAGCATCACCACCAGCACCACCACCAAAACCACCACCACCAAAACCAGCACCACCATCAGCAGCAGCGGCGGCCATGATGGAGCGCTTCATTTGTGTCCAGACTCTGGTAATGCAGTGTGTGTCACCAGCTCCACACAGCGCATTATCTAATTCAGCACCGGACAGCTCCATCTGCCTGATCTGTGCTGGTGTTGGGAGTTTGTGAAGAGTTCTTAGAAACCCGAGTGTGATCTTTGACAAAGACGTGTCATTAGCTGACTCCAAACAGTTCAGCTGAGGAAAAACCACACAGATGACAATCAAAGGATCACATAGATCTTATCATCTCCTCACTTTTCTCCTTTATACAACACACATCTGCTCACTTAACATTTTACATCCAAGGACACAATATAAACAAGATGAAAACAAACAAACAAAAACAATTGAGTCTACACAATAGCCTCTTGATGACAATTTGGATTTTTCTCTGCTTCTTTAAGGTGTATTGTTCTTACAATTCTAAACATTGGTTTTCTTTTGTTACAGAAGTTCTGTATTATTCTCTGATGTATGATATGATGGTTGTACTGACATGGAAGTCTCATTTCTTTCTCCTCTTGTCTCTGTCATGTGTTTTGAAAGTTTGTATTGTATAGTATTTTTCCATGTATTTTTCTATATAGGAATGTGTGTGTGCTGCGGTCTCGGGACTTGTAATCACATGACATGTCCCTCTTTAAAGACACCTGTTATTAGATCTCTTTTAAACAATGCCCTGACTCTCAGGTTGAAACGCGTTGGCGTCAGTCTGAAGAAAAGGACTTTTATCTTACTCATTGAATTGTTTTGAATCTATCCACTCGACTCATCAGAAAGGATTTGTTTTATCTATCTATCTATCTATCTATCTATCTATCTATCTATCTATCTATCTATCTATCTATCTATCTATCTATCTATGTATCTATCTATCTATCTATCTATCTATCTAATCTATCTATCTATCTATGTATCTATGTATCTATGTATCTATCTATCTATGTATCTATCTATCTATCTATCTATCTATCTATCTATCTAGTATCTATCTATCTATCTATCTATCTATGTATCTATCTATCTATCTATCTATCTATGTATCTATCTATCTATCTATCTATCTATCTATCTATCTATCTATCTATCTAGTATCTATCTATCTATGTATGTATCTATCTATCTATCTATGTATCTATCTATCTACTATCTATCTATCTATCTATCTATCTATCTATATATCTATCTATCTAGTATCTATCTATCTATCTATCTATCTATCTAGTATCTATCTATCTATCTATCTATCTATCTATCTAGTATCTATCTATCTATCTATGTATCTATCTATCTATCTATCTAGTATCTATCTATCTATCTATGTATCTATCTATCTATCTATCTAGTATCTATCTATCTATCTATGTATCTATCTATCTATCTAGTATCTATCTATCTATCTAGTATCTATCTATCTATCTATCTATCTATCTATCTATCTATCTATCTATCTATCTATCTATATCTATCTATCTATCTATCTATCTATCTATCTATCTAGTATCTATCTATCTATCTAGTATCTATCTATCTATCTATCTATCTATCTATCTATCTATCTATCTATCTATCTAGTATCTATCTATCTATCTAGTATCTATCTATCTATCTATCTATCTATCTATCTATCTAGTATCTATCTATCTATCTATGTATCTATCTATCTATCTATCTAGTATCTATCTATCTATCTATGTATCTATCTATCTATCTATCTAGTATCTATCTATCTATCTATGTATCTATCTATCTATCTATCTAGTATCTATCTATCTATCTAGTATCTATCTATCTATCTATCTATCTATCTATCTATCTATCTATCTGTAATCGAGGGAGGTGTCGCTAAATAATTTCTAATAAATATATTGTAAATAAAAAAGACCAACAACGCCACTGGCCTATGCCAGAAAATCAAACATAATAAATCTAGAAGGACACAGGGTCGTTGAACTGGCTGAATATGAGACTAGAGACAGGATTTCCTATGAAAAAATACAAAGTCTTTATTATGACATGAATAAGTTAATTAGTAGTTTATCCTTTGTTGTTAAAATCACAGTTCATGTGTGCTGATGACACCTTGATGTAGCCCAGATTTAAAAGCAGGACAAGCAAATCCAGTTCACAGTAGCCTACAATGTTTAACAGTTAAATTGACTCCAGAGCATGTACAGGTCCAGTTAACCAGTCAATCCAAAAAGGTTAACCAGCGTATCCAAAAGGGAGGCTCATGATCAAAAAGCACCACCAGATTTAGCACCGCTATTTGCTAGCCGGACGGGACAGATCCAGCGCTGGCCCCACGCTGAAACACCAAACTAAACAAAAGTGTGGTGTAAGCCTTCATAACAAATGAGTTAGTGAAGTGACAAAATGAGTGATTGCTTACCATAATATTGATTAAATGGACACAAACACAAATGGCTCGAGGGAGTGCCTCACATGTTGAAACAGCCCACACTAAAAACAACATTAAATACATCGGTACAAGAGGTGGCCAACTACTCACCTACATAACATAAATAACTGATCAACTCTACTCAAATATTCTTTTTAGTTAATTTAAATGTATTTCAAATGTAAATGTGATGTGGGGTCCAGGTCTGGAGACACGTCACAGTCAGGTCCAGGTCTGGAGACACGTCACAGTCAGGTCCAGGTCTGGAGACACGTCACAGTCAGGTCCAGGTCTGGAGACACGTCACAGTCAGGTCCAGGTCTGGAGACACGTCACAGTCAGGTCCAGGTCTGGAGACAGGTCACAGCCAGGTCCAGGTCTGTAGACACGTCACAGTCAGGTCCAGGTCCAGAGACACGTCCCGGTCAGGTCCAGGTCCAGAGACACGTCACAGTCAGGTCCAGGTCTGGAGACATGTCACAGTCAGGTCCAGGTCCAGAGACACGTCACAGTCAGGTCCAGGTCTAGAGACACGTCACAGTCAGGTCACAGGTCCAGTGAACACGTCACAGTCAGGTCCAGGTCTAGAGACACGTACAGTCAGGTCCAGGTCTGGAGACAGGTCACAGCCAGGTCCAGGTCTGTAGACACGTCACAGTCAGGTCCAGGTCCAGAGACACGTCCCGGTCAGGTCCAGGTCAGAGACACGTCACAGTCAGGTCCAGGTCTGGAGACACGTCACAGCCAGGTCCAGGTCCAGAGACACGTCACAGTCAGGTCCAGGTCTAGAGACACGTCACAGTCAGGTCCAGGTCTGGAGACAGGTCACAGCCAGGTCCAGGTCTGTAGACACGTCACAGTCAGGTCCAGGTCCAGAGACACGTCCCGGTCAGGTCCAGGTCCAGAGACACGTCACAGTCAGGTCCAGGTCTGGAGACATGTCACAGTCAGGTCCAGGTCTGGAGACACATCACAGTCTGGTCCAGGTGGAGACACGTCACAGTCAGGTCCAGGTCTGGAGACACGTCACAGCCAGGTCCAGGTCTAGAGACACGTCACAGTCAGGTCCAGGTCTGTAGACACGTCACAGTCAGGTCCAGGTCTGTAGACACGTCACAGTCAGGTCCAGGTCCAGAGACACGTCCCGGTCAGGTCCAGGTCCAGAGACACGTCACAGTCAGGTCCAGGTCTGGAGACATGTCACAGTCAGGTCCAGGTCTGGAGACACATCACAGTCTGGTCCAGGTGGAGACACGTCACAGTCAGGTCCAGGTCTGGAGACACGTCACAGCCAGGTCCAGGTCTAGAGACACGTCACAGTCAGGTCCAGGTCCAGAGACACGTCACAGTCAGGTCCAGGTCTGTAGACACGTCACAGTCAGGTCCAGGTCTGGAGACACGTCACAGTCAGGTCCAGGTCTAGAGACACGTCACAGTCAGGTCCAGGTCCAGAGACACGTCCCGGTCAGGTCCAGGTCCAGAGACACGTCACAGTCAGGTCCAGGTCTGGAGACACGTCACAGTCAGGTCCAGGTCTGGAGACACGTCACAGTCAGGTCCAGGTGGAGACACGTCACATTAACATGAACAGGACAGCACTTATGGTTTACAGCGGCAGAAGTACATAAACGACGCAGGAGCAGAGTCACCGAAGCGAGAGAACAACTAAAGCGAAGACAACACAGGTACGATCAGTAGTGAAGCTGTCAGAGGTTTATCTTTCTCAAAACGCAGGGTGCTGGAAAGTTCCATTTTGAACCTCAGATTCTGAAAATCTCTTTGAGTATCCGAGTGGAAAATCCAAGTTGGAGGCTCCAGTGGGGATTTACAAGTCAGAACTTGGAAGATCCGACACTTCTTTTAAATTTATGTTCACAAGCTCATTAAAAATGTGTTTCTTGTGAGAACTCTGCTCGATTATTTTTGGTTGTTTTCAACAGATTTTCAAATTTGTTCTTGTTTCTTATCATTTACATTTACAACAAGCATTAGTCTATCAAATGAGGTCACAATTATAAAACAATTAAAACCTGTCCCACACTTTGTAATTCACATAAATATTTGAACAAACATCATTTCTTCTCGAAGTGAAAAATCCATTTCTGAACAAACACTGGAATAGGGACATATCTGCAGAGTTTAAACCCCAGCAGTCTTAAACAAAGTCCGACTCTGCGGAGACGAGATATTCCATTCTCCGCGCAGGGCATTAGCTAATTAATTTGCCGGTTTTGCTCTTTTCTAATTGTAACATCCACATTTCCATTTTGATGAATTAGTTTCCCTACAGGAGCGGAGCTGTTGTGTTTGTGCATGTGTAATTATGTGGAACAGTGATGCAGAAATGCCCTGGTGAGACGCAGACAGCACGGACAGAATGCACAAACCTGCTCCGGACTCACAATGGAAACATCTGCTGCGTTTGCTTGTTCTTATCAGTGTTTTCAGTCGAACTCAGCCAGTTCATTTCAGGTTAGCACTAAACAGTAGAATAGGTTCCATTCACGATACATCACATTGTCATAAAGGATGTTTCTATTAGTTCTGGTTCCACGCTGCGGCTAAGCTACGTTCAATTTGTCTCAAAACTGTTACTGTTCCATTTATTCACTAGACTAGATGGATGGGCAACATCTCTGTAAAATCAACAATTAATCAATATCCTGTGAAGTCCTCCGAGGTTTTTAAACACATCACAGAGCAGAGAGTCAATCTGAGCTGCTGAGCTTTTTTGTTTTCAAATTATACTGTGAACAATTGGAAAGTAACAAAACTAAATTACAACCATACAATTACATAACCCACAAAAGAGAGAGAAAATAAACAATAAACTAAAAATACAACAACAAATTATTAAAAATAAATATGAGTGTATAAAAGAGGCAGAAAAAGAGACAAATCAAAAAGAAGAAACAGAAAGGCAAATTAAATATCTGAAGCCCATATATCAGCAATTTACAGTTCCAGAACAAAATGTAAAAAAAATACATTTACCAACCTCATTTAAAGGTTTAAAACTGATTTTCACACTGCAAACACAATCCAGGTTCTAAAGCCGACAACCTGTCATGAAGTCCTCCACACATGGGTCACATGGACATGGATTCATTTTGGGCTGCAGTCACGGCCCAAAAACACCTCTGACAAACAGCAAAGTGAAACTAAAGAAGACCACCCAAGTCCAGCCAACCAGAGCCCTGTCCTACGAACGTCGCTCAACTTACCCTCTCTCTTCACAAACGCCTACATTCTCGTCTCCGATTGGCCAGCGCCTTGTCTTTTTAACTTATCCGGAAGCTTATCCTGGTCTGGAGCAGGTTATGAGTTTGCTGCATGTTGCCATGGAGATCTGTCCTGATAGAAAGTGATCCAGCTTCGTAGGACCAGACCAGGTTTAACCCAGAACTTACCTCACTAAACCCCAAATCTAGCTTCGTAGTACAGGGCTCAGAGCACCGATGAAGATTTATAGTTCATTAACAGCTGTGTGTTTGAATCACTTCACAACAAATATTCTTCCACCACCAGCGAGCATGTCTGCGCCGGTTATAGCTGTCCTCCTGTGTTTGTGTCCAGCTCCAGGTGTTTTCCTCGTGAGCTCCAGGTCCATGGTCTTCTGCACAGGTCTGCGCCTCTCAGTCTCAAAGCTGTATTCTGCAATTTAGAGTTTTGGAGTTTGTAGACTCGACAAAAAAAAATAAAAAATCTTTATCAACACCATTGACGTGACTACAAACTCACTAATTGTTTCAAGAGGAGACATGAAAGATTCTGCAGTGCACAGGTAAAAACAGAGGACACGGTTTTGCTGTTTTACACAGACTTAACTTTGGGGAAACGAAAGGTGTTTTGAGTGAAAGAGAAAAAGACAAACGCCAGAACAGATTAACACATTTACAGATGAAGCCTACACAAAATATGAGAATATTCAGGTTTAGCTGTTGTGCAATCAGGTTAAAGCTAATAGTCTGTTTATGGAAGTTTAAGAGCTAGAAACAACTTGATAAAGGATTGAGTTGGACGGAGGGAGATCGTGCAGCTCTTGTGCAATGCAACATGTGGCCTTACCAGCTGCCAAAGCCTGATCCCGTCAGATGTCAGAAGCTAAGCAGGGTTAGGCCTGGGCAGTACTCGGATGGGAGACTCTGGAGGAACCAGAGTTGCTGTGTCCTTAGGCAAGACACTTCACCCACATTGCCTTGTCTGGATCTGGTGTGGTGTGAATGGTTGGAGATGGTCGGAGCGGCCGCTTTCGTCAGTCTGCCCCAGGGCAGCTGTGGCTACAATAGTAGCTTACCATCATTGAGTATGGAATGAATGAATAATGCAGAATGTGAGTGTGCTACAGTGTGTTACAAACCACCAGCGGTTTAGTTACGCTTAAAGGTGCACTGTGTAACTGTCAGAAGGTGAAAAGTCAACTACACAGTTCAGTAGAATTAAAAAATTAAAACTATATTTTGGGACTTTCTGAATGGAGATGATTACATTTTATCACAAAACAAAATCAATCAGCGAAAGGAACCGCTTTTCTGTGGAAACAGACGTGTCCGGGCCCTACTCCAAGCCAAATAATAGACTATTTTGTGGCCATGCAAGCCCGCTCAAAGTATAAACACAGATTTTTATTCATTATTTACTGTAGTAAATGCATCTAAATGACAAAAAATATGCATTTATTCAAGTTTATTTTTGGCCAAAAAGATACACAGTGGACCTTTAAATAGCTACCACTGATAACACCACGAGAAGTACACACCCTGCCACATTAACTACACATTCACTGATTCTAAAGTGCTACCAAATACAACATACACTTAAACCTTTGACCAGCGCATTAATCCTGTTGAGCTGCATCTTTTGTTCACTTTTGTGTTTTCTCACTGTCTCCTGGTGTCAGAATCATCCCATCGCTCTGTAAACTTGAGCCGACAGAAGCTTCCAGAACAATGGCAGTGTGAGTGGGCCCGTCTCCATGGCACTAATAACATTTACACATCTCGCCGTGGCCCGCAGAGATGAAGTCAGATGTATTATTCAGCGACTGCACCGTGCGTTTTAAGATATTGCAGTTTATCTTCATATGGGCTTTATTACGAGCTGCTCTCAGATGTGATTTCTCGTGGCAGTGCGACTCGGAAACAGTGCAGTCAAACTAATGTTCCCAGTCACTCCGACTTCTGATGTAACAGACCACACTGCAGCTGAAAATCTGAAAAGAGAACGGTGTAGAAATCCTCCTAGTTTATCCAGACAAATGGAGCTAAACCTCCATCACATTTAGCCTTAGATCTGGTACTGTTGGACATTTGATTTACTTCTCTCTTTCTTACATCATTTAAACGTTTCCCTGGTGATGTGAAGTGTAAAAGACATTTTATTATAATGTATTGTATATTTAATTTTTACTGATACTTAAACAATAGTGTGGATAAAACAGGTTGTACATGACAGAAGCTAAGTCTCTCATGTCGATGTGAAACACATAACGTGACTCCAGATGGATGTTCAACTTTGATTCAAGTTCTTCCACAATATCCATCTGGAACATTTGGGAAAATGCAAATAGCAGAAATATAAAGTCTCCTGTAATTGTGATTGTCCTCTGCCCTGCTTTGTACGAGCCCCTCTGAGGCGCTAAACTCTGCAGGAGTTTAGTGTCACATGGTGCACGTTAGTCATGTGACCTAATGGTTTTAATCACGGCAGTTCTGACAGTGAAGAGTAACGCTGTAGGGCTGCAGTAAGACGTGTGTGGGTGAATCTGAGCCGTCGCTAGATTAAGTCACAACGAAATGACCGAGGTAGAAAAGCGCTTTATAAATAAACCATTTTCCTTTGTTCCTAATTCAAATGAAATCGATGACGAGCTTACCCAATGAGTCCAAACTCATCCACAATCAACTGCTCCGTGGGCTAACAGCTATGTGCAGTTTAAACGCACATCTAGAACTTAGAATGTGTCCAAATGTCTTTATAACGTCATAGTTTATAAAGCTGCAGAAACAGGTTAAAACCCCTTATCATTCCACTTTTTCTTTAAAAATTCTATTTTGTTCACTATCTGAAAAAAGCATACTATGAAGCGACTGGAAAGGTTAAATACAAGAATACCATTGTATCTCTTTCATTTAGAGCAAAACCAGCCTCTGGGATGGTCCAGACTCAGATTTCTACTGTAAACCTCCAAATAAAAAAAAATATTTAGGCAGAATTTTAGATTGTGTTTTTCTTTTGTTTGGAGAAAGTTCTCACTTCTGATGAGCCTGTTGGACTTCAGAAGTAAAAACTACAGGATTCAGCTTTAACCCTAGAGCACTATCGTCAGGTGAATTTCACCAGAGCAAATGTATTTACATGATTTTCAATATGTTGCATTTTTCTGAGTGTCATGAGTCTCTGGAGCTTCACCAGTGTTTGTGACTCTATGAAGGTGTGGGTGTTTCCCCAAAGTCCACTTTGTCCTACAGACTTGTTTTCTGGTGATTTTCACCCGGCGATAGTGAAAGAGGGTCATGTATGTTTTGGGTGGATTTCACCAGTGATAGTGTTAGTGTTTAAAATCAATCCTATCCTGCCACATGTCAAAGGTGACAACATTCAGACTCACCATATTTTCATTATATTTACTGTTCCTGGTCAAATACAGCTTTATTCTGTCTCAGGATTAGTGTCTCTGACATCTCAGCTAGTGAGGAACACAGGTTTTCTTTCAGGTGATTTTCACCCGGCAACAGTGATAGAGGGTAATGTACATTTAGTTTTTTTTTGTTTTTTGTTTTTTTTTGCCAAAAGTTACATTATGTAGTTTATATGAATTATGAATATATATCACAAAGTGGTGTTTTCAAAGTGAATTCTTCTGGTGAAAACAATATTTTAATCAAGTGAGTCATTTTTACACAATGAAAAAATACCAGGTTTTTGTTCCTCTCACCTGTAGTTGTTGTGTGTCCAGAGTCTGAGCTTCACCAGTGAAGTCTCACATGTCTCAGGAATTGGTGGACCAAACACCAAGTTTCCTGTATCAGGATTTTATTTTTTTTTTAGGAATTTTTTGTTCTCAAAATCCAAATTTTTCAGTAATTTTCGAGCATGTTTGTAGCATCTTCCTATATTTTTATTTTCCATTTTGTTACACATATCACAGTTAAAAATAAAATAAAAAAACACTGTAATTTATCAAGTGATGGTGTAACTTTTTATAGCGATAGTGTTCTAGGGTTAAAAGACTCCAGTCATTTGCCTGAGCTCCAAAGGATCAGGAACTGTTTAAAAAAAATTAAATAAATAAAAAATAGGCCGGAATGAAAAGGGTTAAAAAAAAAGCCATACAATGGACTTCTTAGTCTCCTTTACAAGACTCATTTTGAAAGAGCCGCTGAGAAAACACTGTCAGCTTCACGACATGTTCATAAAAGGACAAATTCCTTCTTAAAAATTATGTTTTTTAGTTGTAAATGTGTGTTTTCTCCTGAAAAGTATAAGCTGCACTTCATTAAAAAATAAACCACTGTGTACTGTCTGAATTTGAATAATAAAGATATTAGCATATCAGACAGAATTGCTGTGATTATTATAGAAGATGGAGCTATAACTCAATTCCTGACATGGGAAACACCAGACTGTCCGTTGTGCTTTACTGTTTAAAACATCAGTCCTTTGGTTGTAAAAGTCTGGTGTGAGTGAACTTTAGCTGATACAAATCTCTCTGAGCGTGGGCTCATGAAAAGACTTTATAATATCAGCCTCGGCTTCATTCGTGTTCTCATTTTCATAAGTTTGAACAAATTATCTCTTTGAATGAATTAACAGACGTGGAATTAATGGCGTGTGCGTGAAGCCTTTTGATATATTCATCTGGCATTTACACTTTAGCAGCAAACAATGTGAGGATTATCATTCATAGTTTGGATCGGTTCCATTAAACATGACACGAGATTAGCTGGAACATGTGAAGCATCTGGTTCTGACACCTTTCTCTCTAATTGACTCATATTTTATTGTGAAAATAGATTTGTTTCAAGAAAAGCACGTTGGGTTTGTAACAGTCTCTCATAGTTTACTCACAGCTGTGTTTGGATTGAATTAGAGTCATCTTGTATTGTCCTGCAGCTGATGCTCCAGTGTTTTTAGATAAAAACACACTATATTATATACTGTAGCTATATAGAAATGAGCAGAACAAACATCCTTTGACATCTGGACACAGGATGTCTCCAACCCAACGCTAACGTAGCGCACACGTGAAGTTCTGAGGTGTTAGTTTGTTTCAGATCAGCGCAGCGTCTCTGTTCACATACCCTCCTCCTTCCAAACTGTGTGAAAAGGTTAGTGTTTTGTGTTTTCTGCTGTCCACTCTTTTCACCAGTAGCTCTGGTGTCGCACTTACATACAAAACAAAAAAAATCAGGTCTTTTTTCCAGTGCGCCTCCTCCGTCAGAAAGACAACGCACTGAGCATGTGCAGTGTGAGTGGAATTATTTTTGAGCTGAATAAGACAGTTACAAGATACAAAATAAAGTCATTCGGACATAAAACCAGTCTAAACACTTAATTTAAAATTAAGCTTAAAAATAAATAATCATTTTTGTCAAGATCTAAGTGTGTTAAGTGGAATACATTTGTATTCACAATTAGGCTGTTGTAGTATCTGACTTGTTACACCAGCTATAGCTTTGGGTCCAAGAAGTCCAGAAAACTCTGATTGGTCCAAGCATGATAAATGTACACATTCTATATGCTCCTCCTCACATAATCTTATAAATAGACCTTACATTGCTTTGTTCTGGTTCTTCGGCTCCACTGGATGGACCCAGACCAAACTGTCTGTCAACTGGCATTTCTGTAAGAAATATATACTCTTTAAACAACCGAGAGTTTGTCATTTCATCACCTCACACTGCACCAGGACAACGGCAGAGACCCAAGACGACACCGGACATAAACAAAACTATCTTTATTCAGAATGAAAACTCCCATGTAAACACAGGGATTGAGTATGAATATTGTTAGAACCATTCAGTTCTGGTTCAGAGTCTGGTTTACAGAACACTGGGCCTCATTCATGACACGTTCTTACGAACGAATTTGTTCTTAAGGGCTCCTTACGAACAGTTTTGGCATTCACAAAATTTGTTCTTAAAATGTTGGTCTGTAAGAACAAATCCTAAGAACACTGAGCACTCGTAAGAACAAAAAATCTGCTGTTTCAGATTTTTATTTCTTATATAATTCAGTCAAAAATTTTAATTCCTACATGATTGTAGGTTATGTATTTTTATAAATTATTATATGCAAAACAATTTTAGAAACAAAAAAGTCATCACTCAGGCTAAAAATGACTCCTTTAATAAACCTGCAGCAGCCTGTCCCAGCCTCAGAGCCTCTGTGTTCTGACCCCCACAGGACTCAGGACCCTGTGTCCCCCCCAGGTCCAGAGCCTCTGTGCTCTGATTGTGCACCCTCGCTACAGCCGCTGCCCCCCTCCCCCGCCCCCCCACACGCTCGTTCTACCGCGACATGAAACGCGATATAAACGGCAAAAGCCCAGCGTTATTTCAATACATCTGTGACTTGAACATGTTTCCTCTGAGTGTGTTCATGTGAGTTTGGACATTTTTAAAAGACTGGTACTGCTGCCTTTCTTCCTCCTCCGCAGCAGTGCTTCCTCCTCCCAGCTCCGCTCCAGCAGAAATCTTGTGTGTGACGCGCTGTGTCCCGCCCATTTTTGCCATATAAGGAAGTATGCATTATTCATTTTTATGTAAATAACCGTTCATAGCTGGAGTTTGGTGAATTTGGCGTAAAGGCTGTTAAGAAGGAATTTGGATCGTTGCGAACTCGTCATGAATCACACGTAGAGTTTTCACAGCAGCTTCTTAAAGTGGAAGTTACGCACAGATTTTACGAAGACTTTCATGAATGAGACCCATTGTCTTTAGTGTACATAGTTACATCCCTTCTGTCTATGAGACCTTTAGAAAACACCAATTTATGTATAATTTATTTAAAATGATCTTTGTGTGTGCAGTTTTAATCACATACTAGGCTGTACAAGATTAAATTAAAAAAAATTACTATAGATATATCTGATGTTCTTTTAGTCCACTGTGGTCAGTATTTGACCTGAGTCACGCAGATTCTCGTGGCTTGAAAGTCACATCCGACCGCTGCGACCTCCGACAAAATCAGACTCTCTACGGATTCTTTCCGCACACTCGTGTAACTGTCGGACATGTGCTTGCACTGGGTACATTGGGTCTAAGCACTTTTGAAGTCTTGCGAGAGTCCAAACTCAGCAGAGGTGACTCAGATGCCCTGTTTCTACACGACTATGACCACACGGACATTGATGTCGTTCACTTAAATAAATTCAGTTGACTTCACAAGATTGTTGGTTTAGCAAACAGCAATGTTAAAAATTAAACAATGAAAGTTATTGGTCAAAATCAACAGAAGCATTAGAAAATCAGGAACTAAAGAGTCACGGGTCAAGCATGTCGAAGCAGAATATTAAACAGTAAAGAGAATAGGTGGGTTTCAGATGACATCACAACCTAACAGGCCAATGTAAGTTCAATGAGGTGGAGGGCAGCTAAAATAAAAATTGTTTAAATGTAGTTTTATTTTTGTAATACAAATGAGTAGTGGGTCTAGTCATTATAGAAAGAATCACTTTTTAAATTAGCTAAATATGTTTTGAATTATTCCACGACAAAGTCCAATGTTATCAATAGTAAAAAGTGCCTCTTGCCCTCCACCTGACTTATAACTGCCAAGAATTCTAGAATGTGAAACCCACCTATTGTCCCAGAGCATCCCCTGTCCTTAGACCCTCCTTCTCAGCATGAAAACAAACAAACGGAGAAAAATGCACAGTGAAGGAGAGCTCCACACTCTTGGACACACAGGCTGGAGATGTGACCAGGACACACACATCCAGAAGCACAATTCACTGGCAAATACATTTGTTCTCAGCTTCAGCAGAAAACTGTAGCTGTGAAGTTTTTTCCTAATCACCTGCTGTGCCTCGCCTTACAGATATAGTAACTGTATAATCAGATTATTGCACACCATCGGTCTGCAAAAGCAACTGAGCTGTGGTGAAATGCCCACACTCTGTACTGTCACATCTGTAGACCAGCACCAGCCTGATGACAGAACTGTCTGCTGTCACACACACATCTTCTTAAACGTCTTTTTTTCATTTGAAGTCCTGAAAAAGCTCCTACAGTAGTTTGAATCTCCTCCCTCGTGTGTCTGCACAGATAATCAGCAGAGCAGATCCGGCGTGACTCGTATGGCCAATCACTTAGGATGAAAACTCACTGTGGGAGTGTGAGGAGGAAGCTCTCTGATAAGGTCAACAGTGGCGGCCTGGTGAGCTGTAATGAGCTGTCTCTTCATTCCACATTCACACTTTGTGCTCGGACTGTTTCCTCCACGTACAGTCAGAAATGAACGTGTTTGTCTGTGTCTGCCTTCATGTGTGCACACTCCATATGGGCAGCGTCTCCAAAGGTCACTGTTTAGCTGTAAAGGCTGTTACTGTGGAGAAGTTCATAATTGTTTCTGAGCAAAGAGCTAGCATCCGACGAGTTCTAGTCCAAGTTTGGAACCATCCTTAAACAGCCATTTCACTGTTATCCAATTTACAGCACTGTTTAAATTGTTACAGCTCTGCTACAAAACAAAGAACATACATAGTCCTGCTTAACCCTCTGGTAACCTGCAAAAAAAGGGTACGTTCGTCACCTCGGGGACCATTAATGGTCCCCATTTTTAAACGGCCATAAAATCCACATAGATTAATATTTTTTTGTACTTTCAAAACTCAGATCTCTTCATCTACTTCTCCTCTGCTCATACATGTGTAACTTTTATATGTGAGATGTGTATTTTTTATTTTACAAGGCTTTTTTGTCACAAAAGTGCACTCCAAGTGACCTATAAAAATTAAAAAATGGCATATTTCCAAAATTAAAACAGTGAAGTGAAAAATTTGAACTATTTTTATTGGAGCCTAGTACATGTCAATAATTTATGGTGAAAAATTTTTTTGTGCATTTTTGTGTTTTGAATGGGAGAGGTTTTAGCCAAAAAGTTACGTTCGTCACCTCGGGGACCATTAATGGTCCCCAGTTTTAAACAGCCATAAAATCCACAGAGATTAATATTTTTTTGTACTTTCAAAACTCAGATCTCTTTGTCTACTTCTCCTCTGTTCATACATGTGTAACTTTTACATGTGAGATGTGTATTTTTTTATTTTACAAGGCCTTTTTGTCACAAAAGTGCACTTCAAATGAATTATAAAAAATAAAAAATGTCATATTTCCAAAATTAAAACAGTGAAGTGGAAAACTTGAGCTATTTTTATTAGAGCCTAGTATATGTCAATAATTTATGGTGAAAAAAAAATTGGTGCATTTTTGTATTTTGAATGGGAGAGGTTTTAGCCAAAAAGTTACGTTCGTCACCTCGGGGACCATTAATGGTCCCCATTTTTAAACAGCCATAAAATCCACAGAGATTAATATTTTTTTGTACTTTCAAAACTCAGATCTCTTTGTCTACTTCTCCTCTGTTCATACATGTGTAACTTTTACATGTGAGATGTGTATTTTTATTTTACAAGGCCTTTTTGTCACAAAAGTACACTCCAAGTGAACTGTAAATAAAATTTAAATGGCATATTTCCAAAATTAAAATAGTGAAGTGGAAAACTTGAGCTATTTTTATCAGAGCCTAGTATATGTGAATAATTTATGGTGAAAAAAATTTAGCTGCATTTTTATGTTTTGAATGGGAGAGGTTCATGTACAAAAAAAGCATATTCTCCATTGACTTCCATTATAAACGCATGTTTTGACTAAATTATTAGAAAAAGATGAATTTCAATCGAAAGTTGATCAAAAATGATTTGATTGTGTTGGTCTGAAGTTAACGACAGTGTGTGAGTCCAGCACAGACACTGTGACCCTGTGACTGCCCCCCTGTGGCACCTGTGGGGAACACAACTCTGCACACACAAACAGAGACAAAACAAGAGCAGCTCAAAGAAGCACATCTCTGCTCTGATCACAAAGTCTCACTGCTGGATCATGTTTTGGACGTGTCACAGTGTAAAGAAACACAATGAGCTACTCTGGACATTCTCATTGTGGATATTCTGTGTAATAAAATAAGTAGACATTGGGGTAAAGATCAGGCTTTGGAGGCTGTTATGCAGCTGATCGGACAAGAGGAATTCAGCAGCCAAGATGAAGAGGAGAAGAGAGCTCCAGATGTGGAGAAACCTCAGAAGATCAGAGCAGCAGTGTGGAGAAGGTGTCAGAGGAGGAAATAGATAGGTTAGAGTCTATGTAGGAGGAGGAGAGAGGAGAAAAGGAGAACGTAAAGGAAAAGACTTTGGAAGATTAGAAGTTCAACAATGTAATAAACAGAGAGGAGGAAAAAGAGAGAGAAGGAAGGGAAGTAGGGCAATGAACAGGAGACAGAAGAGTATGGTGATGAAGAGAAGGAGAGAGAAGAGCGTGGTAATGAAGAGAAGCATTGTGAAGAAGCAAAGTAATCATGATGATAAATAAAAGTATAGAATGAAAGTAATTATGAAAATAGTGAAGAGGAGAATCTTACCCTTTCCATTCCTGACTCTCCAAGATGGACAACCTCCCCATCTTGTCTGACCCAAGATCTTCTGCTTCAGTCACAGACGGTTCATCTTGTCTAAGACCTTCTGCTTCAGTCACAGATGGTTCATCTTGTTTGATGTGGAAGAGTTTGGATATTTCTTCTGTTCCACCTAATTGGCTCCACAGGACTCAGCTTGTTTGTGAAAAGTTTCTCTGCAGTGAGTGAAACTACTTTGTGTCTGTGACACAGGTTAACTCTGAAGTGTTTAACCTTTGACCTTTCACTTGTGGTCTAGTCCCGTGTCAGCTGTACCCTGTCACCTGTCAGGTGTGTTTCTGTAGTTTTAGTTTTATTTCAGTTCATAATCCTTCTCCTCATCTTCGGTTCTGAAAATCCTCTTTTTCTGCAACTCTAAAACAACTAAGTACCTTGTCTATACCACAATGTCTACTTATTTTATTACACAGAATATCCACAATGAGAATGTCCAGAGTAGCTCATTGTGTTTCTTTACACTGTGACACGTCCACAAACATGATCCAGCAGTGAGACTTTGTGATCAGAGCAGAGATGTGCTTCTTTGAGCTGCTCTTGTTTTGTCTCTGTTTCTGTGTGCAGAGTTGTGTTCCCCACAGGTGCCACAAGGGGGCAGTCACAGGGTCACAGTGTCTGTGCTGGACTCACACACTGACGTTAACTTCAGACCAACACAATCAAACCATTTTTGATCAACTTTTGATTGAAATTCATCTTTTTCTACTAATTTAGTCAAAACAAGCGTTTATAATGGAAGTCAATGGAGAATATGCTTTTTTTTGTACATGAACCTCTCCCATTCAAAACACAAAAATGCAGCAAAATTTTTTTCACCATAAATTATTGACATATACTAGGCTCTGATAAAAATAGCTCAAGTTTTCCACTTCACTATTTTAATTTTGGAAATATGCCATTTTAATTTTTTTTACAGTTCACTTGGAGTGTACTTTTGTGACAAAAAGTCCTTGTAAAATAAAAAATATACATCACACATATGAAAGTTACACATGTATGAACAGAGGAGAAGTAGACAAAGAGATCTAAGTTTTGAAAGTACAAAAAAATATTAATCTATGTGGATTTTATGGCTGTTTAAAAATGGGGACCATTAATGGTCCCCGAGGTGACAAACGTAACTTTTTGGCTAAAACCTCTCCCATTCAAAACACAAAAAATTTTTTCACCATAAATTATTGACATATACTAGGCTCCAATAAAAATAGCTCAAGTTTTCCACTTCACTGTTTTAATTTTGGAAATATGCCATTTTTTAATTTTTTATAGGTCACTTGGAGTGTACTTTTGTGACAAAAAAGCCTTGTAAAATAAAAATACACATCTCACATGTAAAAGTTACACATGAAGATCTGAGTTTTGAAAGTACAAAAAATATTAATCTATGTGGATTTTATGGCCGTTTAAAAATGGGGACCATTAATGGTCCCCGAGGTGACGAACGTACCCTTTTGTTCTAGCTCTTTAACTGAAAGTGTCAGAAAAAAAATTTGGTGGCATTTTAAAATTTGACTCGATTCATGAATCTGTGGACAATTTCACCGGTCTGACATAAAACTGTCCGAGATCTAAAGTTTGAAAAAAAAAAAAAGCTCAAAAGGACCATAAATGGTCCCGAGGTTACCTGAGGGTTAAAGTGAGGCTAAACACGAGTGAAGAGACTAACTCCGCCCACAACTGCTCCTCAAACAGACTCGCAAAAGTGGGAGATGCCCGGAGGCCTTTTAAGAGACGCTCAGGTGGGTGTGAACAGACTTTGATTGACAGCACCAAATATGAACAGTGAGCTTGGGAAATGATGTGAGTTTTCCTGGTCCTGAAGTGAGATTTTCAGCGGAGAAACTGTACAGCACCAAGTCTTTGCTTATGCCTACTAGCACTTCAAGATTTTATATTTACTTTACAAAACATATGTATGAAACATTTGCTTTAGTTTACATAAGCACATGAGCTTATGGCGTGATAATTTTCTAAAAATGAAAATGAAAAACAACAATGTTTCGAACCAGCGCATCGATGTACAAGGGGCTGCACATCTCACTGATCAAACTGAGCCACATGAGGCTGATGTCAACTCTCCACAGCAGCGGTATCAGAGGGAGGAGTTTATTCATCCCATCTGGGCGGCTCGCCTGCCGCATCAACTCACTGTGACGTCAGTGTGAACTGAAAATACACTGACAGTGTTTGACCATCATTTGTGGCAGTACAGCCGCAGTTTTTACACACATAACTACAAAATGAGCGAGTTTAAACAAAAATGCCCAAAAAAGGAGACAGTAGATAACTCAATTTTAACCCCATATACACAGTCTGACTGTGAAAAAAGTTGATTCTGAGTTTAGTTTCTCTTTTAAATGACTTTGATTCAACATTTGAATCCAGATTTGATTAATTTCAACTGGAAAATGGCTTTGAGCCACTCCAGACCGCACTGGACAGGAGCTGGTGTACAAGGCACTTCAAACATGTTTGGAACTAAACTCGCCTCGTTGTCAGTGTCCAGGTAAGACTACAATCTAGATGTATACAGAAATACATCTTAAATATATAAGTATTTTTAAAATTAAAGTTAAAATCCCAGAATGACGTAAATGGATAGTACATTTTTCAGATTATTATAACTCTATCTATATATTTTACTAAGTCTATTTTAAAATGGTTATCACATTGCATTCTTCCATTTCCCTGCTGTCTTGAACTGTGCGCTGCAACGCTGGAATTTCCCCATTGTGGGACAAATAAAGAATATATTTTCCTTTCTTAGTCTTAGAATACATTTTTTGCAGTGTACATTGTTGTTTTTCCAAGTCTGTGTTTGCCAATTGTCCACAATTATGCTAATCGAGATATGACTAACCCAGAGTTTTAGATATTTGTGTCCCAAGAACCAAATAGTTTTAACAGAAGAACAAGTGAGGGTTTGAGGGTTCTCCTCCAGGAAAGTTTGAACATAAATGATAATAAACCTGCATTCTGATGAATTTCAAATCAAATCAAATCAATTTATTTTTGTATAGCCCAAAATCACAACAACAGTTGTCTCTGAGGACTTCCCAAGATTATTAATTTTAGCAAATATGAATAATAGGAAATCAAAATAAAACAATACATATTCAATGAAACATTTGATCAAGCAAGTCAAAGCAGATTATTAGTAGAGCAGATGAATGATTGTCCAGACCATCCCCTGTCCTTAGACCCTCCTTCTGTCCTTAGACCCTCCTTCTGTCCTTAGACCCTCCTTCTGTCCTTAGTCCCTCCTTCTGTCCTTAGTCCCTCCTTCTGTCCTTAGACCCTCCTTCTGTCCTTAGACCCTCCTTCTGTCCTTAGACCCTCCTTCTGTCCTTAGACCCTCCTTCTGTCCTTAGACCCTCCTTCTGTCCTTAGACCCTCCTTCTGTCCTTAGACCATCCTTCTGTCCTTAGACCCTCCTTCTGTCCTTAGACCCTCCTTCTGTCCTTAGACCCTCCTTCTGTCCTTAGACCCTCCTTCTGTCCTTAGTCCCTCCTTCTGTCCTTAGACCCTCCTTCTGTCCTTAGTCCCTCCTTCTGTCCTTAGACCCTCCTTCTGTCCTTAGTCCCTCCTTCTGTCCTTAGACCCTCCTTCTGTCCTTAGACCCTCCTTCTGTCCTTAGACCCTCCTTCTGTCCTTAGACCCTCCTTCTGTCCTTAGACTCTCCTTCTGTCCTTAGACCCTCCTTCTGTCCTTAGTCCCTCCTTCTGTCCTTAGACCCTCCTTCTGTCCTTAGTCCCTCCTTCTGTCCTTAGACCCTCCTTCTGTCCTTAGTCCCTCCTTCTGTCCTTAGACCCTCCTTCTGTCCTTAGACCCTCCTTCTGTCCTTAGACCCTCCTTCTGTCCTTAGACCCTCCTTCCGGCAAGGAAAAACTTAAAAAAACCCTAAGGGAAAAAGAGAAACCTGGAGGAGAACCACAGTGAAGAAGGGATCCACTCCAGGCAGAAGCTTCATTAGGCCTAAAAGTTACAAGTCCATTTGTTTAGCACATTATACATTTGATTAAAGGCTAAATCATTTTTCAACACCACAATTTTATTACATGGCTTGTTTTCTTATTTTTTAATGCATTTTTCATGCCTGAAAAATAGATTGACTATTTTCCAAGTTTCCTAGCGGTGTGGGAATCCTGTGCCTGTGTTGTTTGGAAAAACATGATTGCAAAGAGAAAACTCAAATGTTTACATTCCTCTTACTTTTACCGATTCAGTGAGATGGAAAACAGCTTTAATATTACTAAAAGTTTACAAAATGAATGCATGAGCTGACCTTCAATGACCAATACATCTTCTATCTCTCTTCTCTCCTTTTTCACGTTTCCTTTAAAGAGAGGAGACAGAGAAGATGTTTTAGATAAGGTACAATCATTTAACATTTCCTTGCTATTTTTTTTATTTTTTTGCAATAGTGTGAAAATATGAAACGTGAAAAGCCTGAAGCCTGGATGATCTGGTTTTGAAGAGCAGCTGATGGGAGGCTCTCCAGGTCTCTTCTCAGAAGGACAGTGCTTCATGTTTCTTGTGTAAAGGTCAGAGCAGAGAAGAGAAGACACTGTGATCCTTACACATGACAGGAGTCTCACATGTAGAGATGGGCTCATTATACTACCACAACATAACAGTATGGCCTTTGCATGTTCTCACTGTGTCTGGGAAGGTTTCCTCTGAGTACACCAGTGTCATCTCACACTGAAAGACAAGCTGAGCTCAGATAATGTGGATTGAGGTCATCTTGGAGTTGTATAATTAACATTATAAACAGACTAAAAACCCCACATTCACACACTATCCATGACATCACTGTTCTAAAGCTTCTCCTCTCAGCTTATGGTGCAGAACAATGTATTATTTCAAAACTACAGTAGTTAATGATTATTTTGTGATTAATCATTGCCCGGTATGATCTTGCACATGCCCTGAACGAGAGTTGAACCCGGGTCTCCTGCTCGGCGGTCGACCGACAAACTCATTGAGCTAAAGGGAACGCTCCCCTTGGCTCAGTTCGTTTGTGGGTTCTTATACCTGAGGGGCTGAGTTTATCCCTTCACCACCACACACTTCTCCAACCTGCTCCCTCGTGTGGGTTTACACTGGTTACATACAGACCTAGATGCTTCACTACTACTACTACTACTACTACTTTTACTACTATACTACATTTACTACTACTACTACTTGTACTACTACTACTACTACTTTTACTACTACTATTACTACTTGTACTACTACTACTACTTGTACTACTACTACTACTACAACTACTACTAATACTACGACAACTACTAATAATACTACTACTACTACTACTACTACAACTACTACTAATACTACTACTACTACTACTACTACTACTACTACTACTACTAATAATAATAATAATAATAATAATAATAATAATAATAATAATAATACTGCTAGTGCTAATACTATTACTACTAGTAATACTACTACTGCCACTACTACCACTACTACTACAATTATTATTACTACAACTACTGCTACTACTACTATTACAACAACTACTACTACTACTACTACTTTTACTACTACTTGTACTACTACTACTACTACTACTACTACTTGTACTACTACTACTACTTTTATTACTACTACTACTTTTACTACAACTACTACAACAATTATTATTACTAATACTACTACTACTACAATTATTATTATTATTACTACTACAATTACTACTACTACTACAATTACTACTACTACTACTACTACTACTACTACTTTTACTACTACTACTACTACTACTACTACTTTTATTACTACTACTACTTGTACTACTACTACTACTACTTGTACTACTACTACTACTACTACTTGTGCTACTACTACTACTACTTGTACTACTACTACTACTACTACTACTACTACTACTACAATTATTATTATTACTACTACTACTTCTACTACTACAATTATTATTACTACTACTTCTACAATTATTATTATCATTACTACTACAATTACTACTACAACTACTACTAATACTACTAATACTACTACTACTACTACTACTACTAATAATAATAATAATAATAGTAATAATAATAATAATACTGCTAGTGCTAATACTATTACTACTAGTACTACCACTACTGCCACTACTACTACAATTATTATTATTATTACTACAATTACTGCTACTACTACTATTACAACAACTACTACTACAATTATTATTATTACTACTACAATTACTACGACTACTACTAATAATACTACTACAACTACTACTAATACTACTACGACTACTACTACTACTACTACTAATAATAATAATAATAATAATAATAATAATAATAATAATAATAATAATACTGCTAGTGCTAATACTATTACTACTAGTAATACTACTACTGCCACTACTACCACTACTACTACTACTACTACTACAATTATTATTATTATTACTACAACTACTGCTACTACTACTATTACTACTAATAATATTACTACTACTACTATTACTACTAATAATATTACTACTACTACTGTGTGAGTCAAGTATAAAACCTTCATTTTAATTTCAAATCAACATCTGCAGCTGTATAAACTGCAAAGTTCTTGAGGCTACAGTTTTACAATCATAACCATGTGATCAGTGGAGTGACAGTAAATATTCTTTTTACTTTAGTTAAAATGGATTCTAGTAAACACAATCCCATTCAGTTTTACCATTTAGAATAGAAAGAAATTAGAGAATCCGAGGTCACAGCTTTCCTCCACAGAGCTGTACAGAACTGCTCCCAGCATGTCCTTCACACAGTTTGAAGCTTTACTGATGAAAAAAATAATTACTTTGTACACAAGACCCCATACAAAAGGTAAAGAAGTCACAGGCCACAGTATGTTCCAGTCCATGTGTCAGGGGATTACTGTTTCAAAAGCTGATGAATACATGAGCCTAAAACTCTGATAGATAAACTATGGTTCATGGAAGCAAAAAAAAAAGTTCTTTTAGTCAAAGAAAGTGGACATACGTGTTGGTCCAAACCTGATCTCGTCAGATGTCAGAAGATAAGCAGAACACGGTCTGGGCTCTCATTTATAAAACCTTCTGTTTGAAGACTGAGCCTCTCCTTTTTCTGTGGTTGGTTGTCTGCAACAAAGACCTGTCAAAGACACAGATCTGTTTAGTGACACTTGTCGAATATCTTGTGTCGTCCACTCGCCTGATTGCAGGAAGAACTGACTTTTAAATTGGAATAAGAGCGATAAAATGCTACCATTGTTGAACTATTAACTTGTTTGTTAACCTAATAAATGTTTTTTTTGTAACTTACGGTCTCATGTACATTTCAGCTTAACTTAGCCAACCTGTGTGTCCTACTGTGTGGGGTTTAGTATATATATATATATATATATATATATATATATATATATATATATATATATATATATATATATATATATATATATATATATATATATATATACATATATACATATATACATAATATATATATATATATATATATATATATATATATATATATATATAAGTATAAGTAACATAACAGACATGATCATCAACATGGTTGCACCTTTAAAAGAAAGGTGATTTAAACAATGATCAGACTCACAGTGATTCATTCTCTTGGTGCAGTTCTTCACCTTCTCTCTGTATTTCTGGCCAAAAGCAGATGCCTGCATTTGTTTCCCTCCAATCTTTCTTCCAAGCTTCACAATCTTACATAGTTTATGTTTGTTTTGCAAAAGCAGCGTTCCACCTCAACACTCTCAATCCAACTTTTGTTAAACTTTGTCATTGTCACAACATTGAGGGAAGATGTATGAATAAAGACTACTTTAACCTTTCTAACCTTAAGATATTTGCGGATTTGGGAGGTCCAATCACAGTTGTAAAGAAAAGTTACATTAACTGACACTTTTTCCGTCATTCACAGGTTGTTCCGTATTTTGTTTTGAGAAACATTTTCAAGGGCTTCCATCATTTTGACAGATTGAAAATGGAGCTGTGCTATTACATACAGCCTACTGATATAGAGACCTGCTTCCCGACCGGACTCCGGCGTTCTCAAAGCTGGGACACAGTGAGGGACAAATGCTGCTTTGAATCCCAGTCATGTGTTTTTGTTCTTCAGCGTGACCGCGAGCCTGACACCTGCAGCTGTGAGGTGCTGCAGTTTGTGCAAATACATCACCTATAAATCTACACACAGGAAACTGCAGACCACCTGGTTATGTCGGCTAGCAGAAGAAAAACTTTCCTTGAGGAATGAAGGACTGGCATTTATGCAGGAGAAATGCAAATAAGACATGGAGTTTAGGCTAAATACAGTGTAGATTTAACAGAAACTGTGAGATGTGTAGAACTTAGACCTCATTTCTGAAAGTGTTCCTAAAAATTGTAAACTCTTAGAAATTAAGAAGCTGCTGAGAAGACTCTACGTCAGATTCACGTGTTCATAAAGATCCAAATTCCTTCTTAACAGACTTTATGCCAAATTCACAAAACTCCAGCTACGAATGGTTATTTACATAAATATGAATAATGCATTAAAGAAGCTACTTCCTTATATGGTAAATATGGGCCAGTCGCCGTGCTTTTCCCAAAGCACTTCTGTCACGTAGCAAAGAGGAAATGAGGAGGAAGTACAACGTCTCTTGACTTTCGCTGATTCAAAACTTCTGTGTCTTTTAAAAAAGTCCAAACCCAAGAACACACTAAGAGGAAACAAGTTTAAGTCCCAGATGGATTGAAACAATACTGGGATTTTGCCCTTTACATTGCATTTTGCGTTGCGGTAGAACGCACGTGTGGGTCGGCGAGGTTGGGGCAGCGGCTGCGGGGTGCACTGTGCGCTCTGGTCCTGAGAGGTGACAGCGTTTTTATTTTGTTTTTCTTAAGAGTGCTCTTGAGCGTTCTGAGGATTTGTTCTTACAGACGTACATTTTCAGTTAAGAACATTTTCAAAAGTATTTGTAAGAAGCCCTTATGTGGCCCATTCACCACCTGCAGTCTGTGTTAGAAAACAACAACATAAACAATAATGAACACAAACTATGACTGGTACAAATACCTCATCACGGATGTTTTGGGGACCAATATAGAACATGTCAAGAATTGGTTCTTTCTCATGTCATTCAACTCTTGCTACACAGTCATCATCTCCTCTACACATACTCCTGTTAGTACTTGAGGAAAATAATGTTTAGGAACACCAGTCTGGATCATAGAACTACAAACATGGGCTGGAGCGAGACTGTTCAACCTTATTTTCCCAAGGGACCAATTTTTCTGCAGGCACTGACCTCTGGGCCAGTGGTGTAAGAAAAACAACCATTTACAGAAAAAAAACAAAAAACAAAACAGGACCTTTATTACACCACCAGTCCGGTCTCTAGAGCCTGATCCAACCCTGCTCCTGCTCTGACCCATCCTCACAGAAGTCCAGCTCCTCTTTAAGACTGTGTGGAGGACAGGACAGTGATCTGTGAGAAAATGTAGAACAACTCAGAGCCGAGACTGTCTTTTAAACAGTGATTAAAGTTGAGTCCCGTGAGTCAAGAGCTGTGTGACTTCTCTCTCTGTACAGAACGTAGAGTGTTTTATTCTACAGACACACAGCAGTCCACTTTCATCTTCTGAACAAAGACGAGCCTGTGAGCAGAGAGAAGACATGCTGTTCAAGGTATCTCTGCAGCCTGAAGAATACATGTGACAGAATCAACTGCAAATGTCTTTTTAACGTTTCATATGACCAAGTCTTCCTTAACTCAATCATCAGATGATGATCAACTTGAGAAAGTCCCTGATGTGTGTCCACGTTCTGACCCAAAATATGAATTCAAACATATAAAGAAGGAGACAAAGGGTTGCAAAAATATATAGTTTTTCATTTTAGCGGCAGCTTATCTGCATTATGAATGTGAACATCTAATCCCTCTATACAAACTACAATTAATAATATCATAAACAGTAATGACATATATGTTATTAGGATGCAAAATATATTTAAAAGTATAAAATGAAAATATTTATATAAATGCAAGTTAACTCAAGATAATCATGCGATTATTTGCAGCTCAAATGTTTTATTGCTTCACAGCAGAGGTGGGAGTAAGTCACTTAGACACAAGTCACAAATCAGTCACAAGTCATCACGTCCAAGTCACAAATAAGTCACAAGTCATCACGTCCAAGTCAAAAGTAAGTCTCAAGTCATCACGTCCAAGTCACAAGTAAGTCTCAAGTCATCACGTCCAAGTCAAAAGTAAGTCTCAAGTCATCACGTCCAAGTCACAAGTAAGTCTCAAGTCATCACGTCCAAGTCACAAATAAGTCACAAGTCATCACGTCCAACTCACAAATAAGTCACAAGTCATCACGTCCAAGTCACAAATAAGTCACAAGTCATCACGTCCAAGTCACAAGTAAGTCACAAGTCATCACGTCCAAGTCACAAGTAAGTCTCAAGTCATCACGTCCAAGTCACAAGTAAGTCACAAGTCATCATGTCCAAGTCACAAGTAAGTCACAAGTCATCAAGTCCAAGTCACAAATAAGTCACAAGTCATCACGTCCAAGTCACAAATAAGTCACAAGTCATCAAGTCCAAGTCACAAATAAGTCCAAGTCATCACATCCAAGTCACAAGTCATCAGGTCTAAGTCACAAGTAAGTCACAAGTCATCACGTCCAAGTCACAAATAAGTCACAAGTCATCACGTCCAAGTCACAAGTAAGTCACAAGTCATCACGTCCAAGTCACATGTAAGTCACAAGTCATCACGTCCAAGTCACAAGTAAGTCACAAGTCATCACGTCCAAGTCACAAATAAGTCCAAGTCATTACGTCCAAGTCACAAATAAGTCACAAGTCATCAAGTCCAAGTCACAAATAAGTCACAAGTCATCACGTCCAAGTCACAAATAAGTCACAAGTCATCAAGTCCAAGTCACAAATAAGTCCAAGTCATCACATTCAAGTCACAAGTCATCAGGTCTAAGTCACAAGTAAGTCACAAGTCATCACGTCCAAGTCACAAATAAGTCACAAGTCATCACGTCCAAGTCACAAATAAGTCACAAGTCATCACGTCCAAGTCACAAGTAAGTCACAAGTCATCACGTCCAAGTCACATGTAAGTCACAAGTCATCACGTCCAAGTCACAAGTAAGTCACAAGTAATCACGTCCAAGTCACAAATAAGTCCAAGTCATTACGTCCAAGTCACAAATAAGTCACAAGTCATCACGTCCAAGTCACAAATAAGTCACAAGTCATCACGTCCAAGTCACAAATAAGTCACAAGTCATCACGTCCAAGTCACAAGTAAGTCACAAGTCATCATGTCCAAGTCACAAGTAAGTCACAAGTCATCAAGTCCAAGTCACAAATAAGTCACAAGTCATCACGTCCAAGTCACAAATAAGTCACAAGTCATCAAGTCCAAGTCACAAATAAGTCCAAGTCATCACATCCAAGTCACAAGTCATCAGTCTAAGTCACAAGTAAGTCACAAGTCATCACGTCCAAGTCACAAATAAGTCACAAGTCATCACGTCCAAGTCACAAATAAGTCACAAGTCATCACGTCCAAGTCACAAGTAAGTCACAAGTCATCACGTCCAAGTCACATGTAAGTCACAAGTCATCACGTCCAAGTCACAAGTAAGTCACAAGTCATCACGTCCAAGTCACAAATAAGTCACAAGTCATCACGTCCAAGTCACAAATAAGTCACAAGTCATCACGTCCAAGTCACAAATAAGTCACAAGTCATCACGTCCAAGTCACAAGTAAGTCACAAGTCATCACGTCCAAGTCACAAGTAAGTCACAAGTCATCACGTCCCAAGTCACAAGTAAGTCACAAGTCATCACGATCAAGTCACAAATAAGTCACAAGTCATCACGTCCAAGTCACAAGTAAGTCACAAGTCATCACGTCCAAGTCACAAGTAAGTCACAAGTCATCACGTCCAAGTCACAAGTAAGTCACAAGTCATCACGTCCAAGTCACAAGTAAGTCACAAGTCATCACGTCCAAGTCACAAATAAGTCCAAGTCATTACGTCCAAGTCACAAATAAGTCACAAGTCATCACGTCCAAGTCACAAATAAGTCACAAGTCATCACGTCCAAGTCACAAGTAAGTCACAAGTCATCACGTCCCAAGTCACAAGTAAGTCCAAGTCAAGTCATCATCTGGGCATCAAGTCATGGCAAGTCATTACATTTTTTAAAGCCAAATTCTAATGGCTACTCAACTAAACAGCTTTGGTGCATTTTAAAATAACACTTTTGCATTCAACAACAAAGTCAACTACACATTCTTTTGTAAAAATAGAAAGTTAAAAGCATACATTGGGACATTCTGGATGAGGATAAATCATTTTGTAAGGTCAAAAAATACAGCTAAAGCAGTGCTTCTTTTTTGTTTGCCATGTCACTCTTGGGATGGAAAAAATATCCATTGCCCTGTAATAAAATAAAATAAAATAATAAAATAAATAAATATATCTAAAAAAGCACAAAAATGTCTGTGATATTTTGGCTTAGATAATAATTTTAGAACCAAATGATACATTTAAAAATGTCTCTTTTGTAGTTCAATAGGCCTAAATAAACTATGAAACCAGTTACATAATAATGTTCATCCGTTTTGATATTTTAGGATCAAAATGTCATTTCATCTTGTTTAGGCTGAACAGACATTTAGTGGTTTTAGCTTTAACTACTCATAGAACTACAGTTACATTGGTAACTAACATTTTCAGTCCTGATGAAAACCTGGTCCAGTTTTGGGATAGTCCTGGTTAAAACCAGCTCACTAAATACACAGTGGGAAGTACAACAATCCCGTTTTCAAACTTTTAAAAGCAAACATCACAGACACGAATGTAAAAGATCGCGCATCGCCGCTGATTGAGTCTGATTCTTGCGCATATTTACTGAGGTGTCAGCGCCACTCTCTGTTTGAAGACTTTAACGGGACATATCTCTGTGATTACGGGGTCTTTTTGGATAATTTAAAATCTCATGTAGAACTCAGTCTGTGTCCCTCGGTCAGTACAACAGACCTCTCTTCTTGGTGCAAACTGCAGCGGAAGAGATCCTCTGTAGACGGTTTATGAAAGCACAACAACGTGGTTTATGTTTGTCAAGTCGCACACAAGTCATGTCAAGTAAAGAGTCACAAGTCAAGTCAAGTCTCAAGTCACTGATGTTCAAGTCACAAGTCAAGTCTCAAGTCACTGATGTTCAAGTCCCAAGTCAAGTCTTTGGGGATCGTAGTCTCCCACCTCTGCTTCACAGCCCTAAAATGAATTGTGACATTAACCATGTGTTAAAGGAAGATTAAAGGAGATGAAGTTGTCAGTTTTAACACCTAAATAGTGTTTTTGAAAATCAGACACCCCACCTTTAAAAGAACATTGTAACATTCCATTCCACATTTGACTCTCAGAAGAACACTTGTGCCCTTGGACACGTTTCTCCTCTGCTCTGTCTGTGCACATCAGTGTGAAAGTGTAAAAGTGACTTTATGAGACACAGATCACAAAGACTTCTTCTCTCACACAGGACTTACATCACTGTTGCGTTTCTTTAGATGTGTTTACTGAAGTCACCTGCAGCTCACGGTGTGTTTGCTGCTGCTGGAGAAAAGCGTATTAAAGACGGCCAGCCTCTCATATCTGTTTATAGTCTCTGTGTAACTCTGCTTCAAAGGCTGCTTCAAACTCTTAATGTAGATAATGAAAGGTTGGATGAGTTTAACAAAGACATTATGCAGAAGAGAGTTTAAAGAGTTTTTGAGGTCAGAGGCGTGCTGGGATCCTTTTACAGCTCGGGAAACACGGCTTATGGACCAAATTCAACTTTTAACAGCCTTTATTGTATAATATTTAGTATGCATATACTTCTTGCACATAAACTGTAGGAAAGTGGGGTGAGATGTGCCAGTTTTTACTTAACATGACTTTAAAGTGAAACCATGAGAGTCATTCTTCAAACTACAACATGAACACATTTCAGGATGTGGAGCATCTTTGGAAACAATTATTTTTGATCTGAAGTACAGTATTTAAGAAATACAGTTGTCTTGTGGCACAACCTGCCCCTGGTGCTTTGGGGGAAGTTGTGCCTTTGGACAGATTACACTGGGGTCAATTGTGACATTTATTATTAGCTACAGTAAAATAGTATATTTTAATTTCCGAAACATATCTTCTGCAGGTTAAACTCATTATGCATTTTCCACTTCAATTTTAGATTAAACATAAAGTTATTTAACATTAAAGAGAAAAAAGGCCGAGCACATGCACATGTCTGATCAGAATTATACCCAAACTTGATTGATAAGTCCAATTTCCTTGAATTTTGGTCTTATTTCCTAATTTTTTTAATCTCTGTTTGGTGTAAAGTGAAGAATTAGATTGCTTTAGTGACACAGTTACCAAAAAATTATATATTTTCAATTCTTCATTAAAGTGGTGTCAGTGGCTCTTTGGCACAAATCACTCCAGGCCCAACATTTTGGAAAAAATGCATCATCTGTCAGATTTGAGCTAACGTCATTCCAGCTTTATAGATTTAAAGTGTATCTTACCAAAGCACTAACACATGAGTGATATATTACAAACTTGCCTAGAACTGTTTAGATACAACAATCAAAAAACCTTGATCATAGACATTTTACTTTGAAGGGAAAAAAACTAGTTGTTTCTACTTAAATGTTCTTATTCCTCCTGCAATCAGCCTCCATCTTTACAGGAGTGAAATGACTAAACCTTCAATAATGTGTGGTCACATTACTAATGATTCTGTAGAAACAGGGGGTGGCACAACTTCCCCACAGGCACTAATAATAATAAACGATGTGTAAATTGCCAATTTATTGTAATCCAAATAAGATGTTCAGTCTCTTTTTGCTGCCTTTTTACCAGTTGCATAGACATTTTACACATTTGTGGCTTTTATCGTTGTGTTATGGCAGGAAGAGTAATGTTAGAAAAATTCAAGACAAAAAATTAAAATTGTCTATTAGAATGACAACTGCATCCAAAAAACTGAGGAGGTTTAGCTTATTTGGCATATCGGAAGAAACACCACTGTTTGTTACAAAACTAGCCATCTCTATTCACTAAACTCTCTGCAGCGACACGAACTGTTACACTACGAGCAGCACTGACAGAACAGAGAGGGTGGAATGAGCGTGCACGAGACAAGACGGGCACAACTAAATCTAAACAGCGTAGGGAGCTGGAGGATACTATTGGATGTTTTTGAGGTTGTTTGAGGCTGTTGTTTCAGCTCCATCACATAATGTACATGGTGGGATATGATTTGTATAGGAGGCCAAGGTGCACTCAGACATATGATCCTTCTCCTCTACTTACTGTACATGTTCACTCATTTTCACACACCAGTCTCAGACACAGCTGGACTTTAAGACACAACCGTATTTCAGACAGACCTGTTGTAGGGATGCATCCACCCAGTACTGATGTCAGATATTTTTGTTCAGCTTTTAATTCTTTAATTACTTACTTACTTTTAATTACACATTCTGTTGCTGACCTTAACATTAACTCAGAGTGTGCTTCTAACAGAGCAGGTCCTGTGACACGCCTCTGAGGACACCATAGTCTCACAGAAACAGCTCATAAAGCAGTGTGTTCATCAACAGCAGCAGAGTGTGTGTTTGTAGAGAAGCTTCTCGCTGACAACACGTCTGCCTCTGATTAATGCCTGTGTGAAAATGTCATCAATCAGCAGAGGGCCGCTCCTGTGGGACAGATCTGCTGTGTGCTCTGTGTCGCTCTCACCAGATTTCAGCATATTTCCTCTGATTATGAGGCATGGACACGCAGAGATGGACATGTATTTATGAACAACACCTCCTCCTTTTACACCAGAGCAGCAGCAGATCTGAGCAGAGCATTCACAGGACAGCCTCGTCCGTCATTCACACATCTCTATAGTGTGTGTGTGTGTGTATGTGCGTGAACCCAGGACACTGCATCAGTCCATCCATCTACTGCCTGATCACAGAAGCACCAGTCTGTATGAAGAGTCTTTCACACCAAGCCGAGGGTCGCCCGTCTGAACCGGTCTGGCAACTTCTGCAGGCGGCTCACGTGTGTGTGGTGTGAATGAGGCTGTCGGGGGTCAGAGGAAAGCGAGGTTTTGAACACTTGCTTGTAAAGTCGGCATCGCCAGCGGTCGCTAGTTGCTGCAGATGCAGCTGTTTGATTGGCCCGTGGCCATCGAATCAGTGCGCAAGAAAATGACGCTTATGGAAAAAAAGAATTTATCCAAACATGGATTGTTGTTATTTCAAACGGGACGTAAGTACGGAGAACAAAGGCTACTATTTGGTCCGAGGAAAACAAAGATGGAGGAGTACCAGCTGTAGTACGAAGGCTGGACTGTAGCGGGAAATAGAAGTTGAGCCTAATCCATGAGGTAAGATAGAAATCTGTTCGCCCCAGATTTTGACATCTACTCGCGCGCAAGTTATATTTTGTCTTTTTTGTCAAGCGTCACCTCACGCGCATGCTCACTCGGCATTTTTACATCGATGCGCCGTAAAGAAACATGAACAGACGGTGCGTCGCTCCTCTCTACTGACAGAGACTGGGAGTTGTGTTGGTGTGAAAGACCCAGACTTGCCATAGCCCAGACACTTTCCCCAGCTTCTCCTGCTGTGCTAGGTAACAGTTGTGGAAAATTGTGTCTGTTATATTTTACTGGACAAAAGACAAGTAAAAACAATTAGACAAACAGAAAAAAAGTAAAAAAGTAAATCTCAGATAAAATCATGTTCTTTCTGTTTTACTGTCTCATGTGTCAAAAGCATTTTGAAAAATATAAGGACCCAGGACAGGAGCTGATTCTGGGGCAGTGACGAGGAGGTGGTCAGTGTCTCCGCTCCACAGTCGTCACACGAGCTCAGCCCCAGGACAGGAGCTGATTCTGGGGCAGTGACGAGGAGGTGGTCAGTGTCTCTGCTCCACCGTCGTCACACGAGCTCAGCCCCAGGACAGGAGCTGATTCTGGGGCAGTGACGAGGAGGTGGTCAGTGTCTCTGCTCCACAGTCGTCACACGAGCTCAGCCCCAGGACAGGAGCTGATTCTGGGGCAGTGATGAGGAGGTGGTCAGTGTCTCTGCTCCACCGTCGTCACACGAGCTCAGCCCCAGGACAGGAGCTGATTCTGGGGCAGTGACGAGGAGGTGGTCAGTGTCTCTGCTCCACAGTCGTCACACGAGCTTAGCCCCAGGACAGGAGCTGATTCTGGGGCAGTGATGAGGAGGTGGTCAGTGTCTCTGCTCCACCGTCGTCACACGAGCTCAGCCCCAGGACAGGAGCTGATTCTGGGGCAGTGATGAGGAGGTGGTCAGTGTCTCTGCTCTGTTCACAGTCTGATTACAGATTGGCTCCATTGTGTTCTCCAGTATAAAATGTCTGCTTTTAGAGTCGGCCCTGTGCACTCTCCTCAGGCACTCAGTCCACTTTCCATCATCACAGCTCAGAGGATCCCAGCACTTTACCTTTCTCCACCTCTACATCCTGCTCACAGACTGCAGAGACACTATATATACTGTAGAGAACTGGTAAGAGGACGGGAACTGCTTGCTTTAGTAAAATTATACTTTTCTGCATTTTAAAGGTGCATTGTGTTACTTTTTGTTTTTGATGATTTAGTTCAGGGGTGCTCAATACACCAATCACAATCTACTGCTTGGCCTTGTGAAGTTTAATGTCTTTTGTACACATTTATGAACACAGCGTGAGCTACAATAGCGGAAGTCTTATTGATGATCACTTCAGCAGAACTGCTTAGTTTTGAGGTGCTGTTTGTTTTCACCTGTGCTGCTTTTGACACGTTGCCCGTTTCTCTGCACACTCCATGTCTGACTGCAGGATCACGGACCACACGGTCTCCGGAGACTCACGAAACACACATGCTCCACACACGCAACGCCTGTCTGCGTCTGTAAAAGTATGTCTGTGTCAGTAAAAGTCTGTCTGCGTTAAGGGTTGCACGACTACTGAATGTTAGTAGTCGACTAGTCGAGAGCGTTAGTCGCGTCGACTTCGACTAGTCGATGACGTCATTAACAAAAACAAAGATCCAAAGGCACAATGATTTTGCCTGGGCAATTGTTAGAAACGGCTTATTTATACTGACCATATTATCAGAAAACATTAGACGTACTTAATGCCCTGTAATAAAGCTGAACGCAGGCTCTTTGATTTTACATAAAAGAAGTTAAAAAAGCTAAATAAGCCTAAATGTGCGTGTGCCAGCCAAGGAGCGGAGGCTCTCGCTCTGACAGCGGCTGGGATCCAGTCTGCCCACACACACACTGAGCTGTGGGACGTTTGGTCAGTGCGTTTTGAACAGTGAAGGAAACACAAATCCACCTGAAGCCCTGGTTCCACACACATCACTCATCACTCTTTTCCCCTCGACTTCTTCTCCCACAAACCGCTTTGTAAAACTTTCTCAGACCAAAGACCAGTGTGGATCCACAGACTCGGATCCAGGCGGACGATGTGTGCTTGGAGACGGCTGGTCAAGGCGCGTTGGAGCGAATGGTCTGAGCGCTTTGAGCCGGGCTATACAACGCGCTCGGCTAGACAAAGCGTTTTGGGACGGACAGTTGGTGCGTTATTGGAGTGGAGCCGGGGTCGTGCTCGGTAGTGGAGGCACAGAGTGTCCGTGCGTGATGCAAGGCAGGGGTCGTCTACAACGCGCTCCAGTGTGCCAAAGCGAAGGGACAAAGCATCCCGGGGCGGAAGAACACCGCGGGGAGAGACGTAAAACGGGCCGGGGAAAAAAATCAGACGAGTTGCTGACATTTATGTGTTAGAAATACAAGTTTAAAAGAGCTTTTTCTTAAGCCAACCTCTGATTCAATTATTCTTCGACTAGTCGACTACCTCTCAAAGTAGTCGCGGGGACCTTTATAGTCGACTAGTTGACTAGTCGGTGCAAGCCCTACTCTGCGTCAGTAGAAGTCTCTCTGGATCTGTAAAAGTCTGTCTGCGTCTGTAAAAGTCCGTCTGCGTCTGTAAAAGTCTGTCTGCGTCAGTAAAAGTCCGTCTGCGTCAGTAGAAGTCTCTCTGGATCTGTAAAAGTCTGTCTGCGTCTGTAAAAGTCCGTCTGCGTCTGTAAAAGTCTGTCTGCGTCAGTAAAAGTCTGTCTGCGTCTGTAAAAGTCTGTCTGCGTCTGTAAAAGTCTGTCTGCGTCTGTAAAAGTCTGTCTGCGTCAGTAAAAGTCTGTCTGCGTCAGTAAAAGTCCGTCTGCGTCAGTAAAAGTCCGTCTGCGTCAGTAAAAGTCCGTCTGCGTCAGTAAAAGTCCGTCTGCGTCAGTAAAAGTCCGTCTGCGTCTGTAAAAGTCCGTCTGCGTCTGTAAAAGTCCGTCTGCGTCAGTAAAAGTCCGTCTGCGTCTGTAAAAGTCCGTCTGCGTCTGTAAAAGTCCGTCTGCGTCTGTAAAAGTCTGTCTGCGTCTGTAAAAGTCTGTCTGCATCTGTAAAAGTCCGTCTGTGTCTGTAAAAGTCTGTTTGTATCAGTAAAAGTCTGTTTGTGTCTGTAAAAGTCTGTCTGTGTCAGTAAAAGTCTGTCTGCATCTGTAAAAGCTCTGCTACACACTGTGATGTCATCATGTGGTAGTTTGGAATCCAAGGGCTTGTTTTAGCTACTGCTGTTTTCCTCAGTAATACACAATCAAGTTAGTTTGAACATTTGTTCAGTTCAGATTGCAGTAGAACATTGTCTAGTATTCATGTGTATCAATACTTAATGACATCACAGAGTGGAACAAAGTGTCTTCAGCTTAAGAAAAGAACAAAGACTGGAAATGCAGAATTTATGGGTTGATGACACATGGCACTTGAGAATGAAACAAAACACAGCAGCAGGTGTGTCTTTGGTGAGGAAATAAGAGCAACAAATGATAATATGACAAGTGGTTCTAAAACTTTTACACCAGGACCACTTCATATTACATTTGGCTGTCCAAGTTCCAGGTCAGGCGATAGTAGCCATAATTTACAGCTCAACGTGTTGAAAATGAGACTAAGTCAGCTCTAAAACAATGTTGAAACATAGATAATGCAGGATGAAGATGCTTAGCCAAAAGGAGGCGCACAACATGAATAGATCTGTCTCTAAATCAAACCAGGGCCAAGGAATGGTTGATTTTGTGACTATATGTAAAAAGGCTCCAAGTAAAAACGCTCATAAAAACTACAAAAACATACTTTTATTTGTGTCTGTTCAAGTCCCAGTCGAGCCCAAGTCAGAGAGAGACAAGTCCAGATGCTTTGTGGTTTTGGGTTTGGTTTGTTCTGAAAAATCAAATCTGTCGACACATTTTGTTGAGTCTTCTTGCTTCTTTTCTGCATGTTGGGTTTGTGGAATAAAGTGTTTAAGTGTCATTTCGCCTCCACCACAATGGGACCAATTTAAACAAACTCCAACACGATGCATATTGTTGCTAAAAACGATTACTCTGAGATCAATTTGATGTGTCTGTAGTAAAAATGTAATTAAAAAATGTCCTCCAGGCTGTCAGCTGAAGCAATGCACCGGTGAAAGAGCAAATGGATTAACAAATTCTCCGCTCACTTTCCCATTCAGAGCCTGAGTGCCCTTGACGCCTTTCTACAACATAAAAACACTTTAATTAAATATGTTTACGCATCATCCGAGCTCCCGACAGCCGGCTTCTTCTGCTTCTTGGTCCGGCTTTTACCAACGCGCCGGAGCAGACAGGTAAAAGGAACGACCACCACAAGGCCAGATCAAACCAAAGCACAATTCTTCTTTTCACGCGGCGCATTCACAGAGAAGCATTCAAAGAGCTGTGGAAATATCAAGGCAAAGGAAGGGCATTGTGGCTGAGTGCTGCTGGTGAAGAGATGGAGAGAAGCAGGTGGCCTTGTGCGCGAGTAAATGGAGCTTCCAATCAGAGCAGAGCAGAAGAATGAGTCAAAGAAAAGACAGGACAGGCAGACATAAGGGCAACATGGAGGTTTGGAGGCAGAGCAGTGTGAGGAGGAGAGAACACTGACCTGTTGGAAGATAAACCGCTGATGGTTGCTCCTCCCAATTCTATCAAAAAGCTGGCACTTATGAGTTAAAATGGTTTGTCGTAAGGAGTGTTCGCCCCCACGTCAAACATCTTAACCTGGCTCACTCCAGATGAATGTGTTGAATTCCTATCTGAGTTCTCACTATATCCATCTGGAACTTGACTCGCTGAAAACGTTCGAGAAAAGGCGCGGCAATTAGTGAAATACTTCGAGCTGATTGGGTGTGGGGCCTACCTTAAAGTACGCGTCACACATACGACTCTTCTTTCAAAAGAAATTACTCCGTATTTCTGCTAAAACCTCATCAAAAGCAGCAGAAACACGTACATCCACGAGAGCCGCCATCTTTGTTTAACTTGAATGTAGGGTAGGGTTAGCACCGGGGCGCTAACAGCCCTCTTTACACCTCCGAAACACCGCTGGTTCAACTCCCAAACCAATCGGGCGGCAGGAAGGCCAGATGGTTTATTTCGGGTTTGTGAATTCACAAATATCTGAGATAAACCATCTGGCTGGCCAGGTTACAAACATCTGGTTGCAGCACCAGACTTGCCGAGTTACATTTTGTACAATATGCTAATGCTGACTTTAGCTTGACTGGTCCCTTTAAAGTGTTTTGTTAAAATATCTAAGACAAGATGGTTAGCTGACAGTATACAGTAGGTGAGTGTTATGAAGTCCAGTTCAGTAAAAACCCATCTCGTCAGTGTTGCTTTATCTCAGATAAACAGTTTTATGTGTGTGAGATTGAGTCTGACCATTGTGCCTCAGCTTTCTTATCAAAGTCTGAGCTGTTCACACACAAATGCACAGTATAGATACACAATATTGACATGGTCACACTTTGTTTAATATTTTTTTTTTTGGTCTTTGATTAATAATTTCTACAAGAAGATAGAAAAAAAAAAAAAATAGTTTTGTTTTAGCGTAATAGACCCATTTACTGTTAGTAAACAAAGATGGCTGCGCGCGCGAACTGGTGCCCTGATGGTGCCCAGTCTCAGGCTTTTCAAGCTACGCAGGTGCATTTACATTAAAAAAATCGCAAAACTCTCTTTAAAAACTCAATTTAACAAACAGCAAGCAACTCCAGGTCCATGTACAGTTATCTACTGAATGTTAGCATGATGTTAGTAAGTGTCTGATATTTAGTGGTCTGATATTTACCTTTATTTGATGGAAAAACTCAAGTGCACAAGAGAAAAGCTTTGATCATACATATCCCTTGATGAGTTTGACGACGTAATTTGCGGAAAAGTCCAGGAGGTGAGTTAACGTGACATTGCTTAAGATTTTGTGCAAGTTGTGTTAATTATTTATCAATTATCAGTGGAGAAATAGACTCACAATAAACTGCACCTGTGGCATTATTTTGTGCTGATTTCTACAGAAGATTATTATATAAAAGACTCAGAGGATATACTTCCATGATTCTGAGGCCATGGATTTGTTTTGATGGTGATCCCTCATTGTTTCTATAGATTTAAGCGGCAAGCTAATTAGCCCGAAAAAATCACGAGTTATAAAATGTGTCACTGGTGCAAACCCAAGGAACACATTAGGAATGGTCAGGGCTTCGTTTGAAGTCATTGTTAAGTTTTCTAACTGTTTAATATCGTTAGTACAGCTTACTCGTTTAGTATAGAAACTTATAGGGGAACTCTGCAGAGGCACCAGTGCGGCTCCGCCCCCAAAATGACGTAGGCTCTGAACGGGTCTATTATTATTTATTTACTTTTGCCATAAGCAAACACTTTTCGTTGGTTAAACAGGTCATGTGACCCTCCACATCCTGACGGGATGCCGAAATAACCATAACACCGGCACAAACAGCACTTAGCTAGCTCTCTTTAAGTAACACTGGAAATGGCAACAGAGGTGATGATGCATCTTGTCCAGAGAATCAATGCAGCTTCCAAAAAGTGGCAAAATGCTGAAACTCAGATGTTCAGTGAATCTTTCACTACAACACATATTATTAGACTGATAATGACACCAATTACCTGAAATGTAAATGTGTATATTTGATGTTCTTTATACTTATACCAACAGTGTCATACAAAGATCTCTATTTTTTCATTGTAATAAAAGGTCAATGATGGAAACAACCACACATTTTATTTTGTTATATTTTTTATGTAATTTTTGTAATTGGCAGGGAAAGAGTTAAAAACACAATTAAAAAAAAAACTTTAAGCCTACAAAAAAAAAAAAAAAAAATTGTGGTTTGTCGAAATGTCCACAAGCTTTCAAAAAAAAAGACTGCAGCAGCTCTGATGTTTGTTTGTGCTTCGACTGTGCATGTGTGTGTGTGTGTTGAGAGGGGGTGGTGGATGTGTGAGTGTGTGTGAGGCAGTGCTGTGGATGCGTGAGTGTGTGTGAGGCAGTGCTGTGTATGTGTGAGTGTGTGTGAGGCAGTGCTGTGGATGCGTGAGTGTGTGTGAGGCAGTGCTGTGGATGCATATGTGAGTGTGTGTGAGCCAGTGCTGTGGATGTGTGAGTGTGTGTGAGGCAGTGCTGTGGATGCGTGAGTGTGTGTGAGGCAGTGCTGTGGATGCATAAGTGTGTGTGTGTGAGGCAGTGCTGTGGATGTGTGAGGCAGTGCTGTGTATGTGTGAGTGTGTGTGAGGCAGTGCTGTGGATGCGTGAGTGTGTGTGAGCCAGTGCTGTGGATGAGTGCTGAGGAGGAGGAGGAGTGTGGGCGTCTGAGGACCCTTCAGATGTGCTTCCTTTTTGTCCTTCCTCTCTCCTTCCCAGAATCCTCTCTGCTCGGGCTTACACCAGGCACAGCCCAGCGTCTGCGTGTGTTTCTGTGTAAGAGTCAAACAGCTCCAGAATCAATATTCAGCTGGAAATGATAAAACAGCACAGCTCACACGTCCATCATCCTCGTGTTTCTATTGGCTTTAGACAGCCCGGTGTTAACATTGATTCATAATATCACTCCACAATACTATGTTTTAATAATACTAATGATTAGGCCTGAGGTTTGTAAAGCACCTGTCAGGTTGTACTCACGTCTCTTTTCAGTCCATTTTTCACTCACTCCAGACTGTGTGGAGGTTATAGAGCTGGGCCATGAAGACCGAAATGAATGTATTGATACTTTGTGTCAAGTCATCAGAAATGTGCCCTCAAACACCAGTTTCTCAGGAAAGTTCAGCAGATATTTTGGAAATGGAATGATTTTAGTCAAACTACCAACCACAATCATCTGTTAAAACCAACCCAGCAATCAAGCACAACCCCTTACCACAACAACCACAACTACTCACAAGTAAACACAACCGCTCCCACAACCATCCCCGCGAGCAACCACAACCACTCCAAGAAGCAACCACAACTACTCACACGCAAACAGAACCGCTCCCACAACCATCCCCGCGAGCAACCACAACCACTCCAAGAAGCAACCACAACCACTCCCACAACAACCACAACTACTCACAAGCAACCACAACCGCTCCCACGACTATCCCCGCGAGCAACCACAACCGCTCCAAGAAGCAACCACAACCACTCCCACAACAACCACAACTACTCACAAGCAAACACAACCGCTCCCACAACCATCCCCGTGAGCAACCACAACCGCTCCCACAACCACTCCCACAACAACCACAACTATTCACAAGCAACCACAACCGCTCCCACGACTATCCCCGCGAGCAACCACAACCGCTCCAAGAAGCAACCACAACCACTCCCACAACAACCACAACTACTCACAAGCAAACACAACCGCTCCCACAACCATCCCCGTGAGCAACCACAACCGCTCCCACAACCACTCCCACAACAACCACAACTATTCACAAGCAACCACAACCACTCCCACAACCATCCCCGCGAGCAACCACAACCACTCTACAACCATCCCCGCAAGCAACCACAACCACTCCAAGAAGCAACCACAACCACTCCCACAACAACCACAACTACTCACAAGCAACCACAACCGCTCCCACAACCATCCCCGCAAGCAACCACAACCACTCCAAGAAGCAACCACAACCACTCCCACAACAACCACAACTACTCACAAGCAACCACAACCGCTCCCACAACCATCCCCGCGAGCAACCACAACCGCTCCCACAACCATCCCGCAAGCAACCACAACCACTCCCACAACAACCACAACTACTCACAAGCAACCACAACCGCTCCCACAACCATCCCGCAAGCAACCACAACCACTCCCACAACAACCACAACTACTCACAAGCAACCACAACCGCTCCACAACCATCCCCGCGAGCAACCACAACCACTCCCACAACAACCACAACTACTCACACAACAATCACAACTACTCACACGCAAACAGAACCGCTCCCACAACCATCCCCGAGTGCAACAACAACCACTCCAAGAAGCAACCACAACCACTCCCACAACAACCACAACTACTCACAAGCAAACACAACCACTCCTACAACCGCTCCCACAACCAACCCTGCAACCAACCACAACCACTCCCACGGCAACCACAACTGCTCACCACAACCCCAACAACAACCCCCACAAGCAGCCACAACCACAAGCGAGACCCTTAATTCATCCCGGGACAGGCTTCAGCAGGTTTGCACAGCACAAAAACATTCAATATGTCATTAGCTGCTAGTACACAAGATAATAAATAGTTAATTAAAACACCACAGGGCTAACTCATTGCCTCCTCACCAAGAGTCTTCCTTTAGGAAAAACAGACCTTTGGTGGTCATTAGATTTAAACGCTGCTAGCCGTTAGCTTTAAAGGCACTTTTATCATTTTTTATTATGGTTTACAATAAAACACTAAAGAACTTGTAAACTCAACAACAACTTGTGACCTTTGACCTCTGCTAAAGTGGTAGAAAAGTTGGTAACACTTTAGAATAACGACAGAATAATTAGGCTTAACAAATCATAATAACATCTCAATAAAGACTTAATTCAATATGAACAAATGATTAACTAATAGATGAAAAAGCTTATTAATGCTTAGTAACTACTTAATTACTCCGAATCCTGCCCCCTAAACCTAAATCCTAACCATAGCTCCTTAGTTAAGTAGTTACTAAGCATTAATACCAGGGATGGGACGAGATCTCGCAAGATCAAACTGTCCTGATACTGTGCGCACACGTACTGTCCTGTCTCGTGAGATTTTAAAATTACGTTTTGTATCTTTGAGCAGCTGTACTAAATATTCTCCTCCACACACAGACTTGTAGCAGACTTATTCTGACAGAAAACACTCTAAACTCTGTCTCAGTTTTTATTTCGTAAAGATAGGACCAATATTGACAGAGATAATTAGTCCTAAACATTGTAAAAGTTAGTGCCAAAAATATATACTCGTCAAATATACGCGCGGACATCGCGGGAACAGCGCAGTGTTTTTCACACTTAAACATAGTTTAAAATAGATCCACAAAGGGATATTTTGGCCTATGTCATTAATAACTGTAAACATCTGTGTGTCTGGTCCCTGTCAGCAGCGGCAGCGCTGTGAAGCAGGAGAAAGGGGGCGGAGTCTGAGCTACACACAGGGGAGAGGATCAATTTCAGTCAAAACTCATATCTTTGAAATAATAAAAATCCGAAGTGATACACATAATGAAAGGTAAAGCTAAACTAACAATAATAAATACTTTTTTTTTTATTTGCCTTGTTTAAATTCTAAATTGAAACAATGAATGCAAATTATTTAAAATCTTGTCTCGTCTCGATCTTGTGGACCCAATCTCATGGCTCATCTCATCTCGTGAAAATTATCTCGTCCCATCCCTAATTAATAAACTTTTTCATTCATTAGTTTATGAATAAATAAGGCTTTATTCATGGTTTACTAAGGTTGATTATGGTGTAGTTAATATAAAGTGATACCGAAAAGTTTGTACCAGCTAACACTGTCTCGGCTAATGCTAACAACTATAAAAGAAAAAAAAAAAAAAAAAAAACACAGGAAGCTGCTTTGGACTTGTTCAGATCAGAGTTCAAGAGCATCACTGAGGAATCCCAAAGTAATTTAAGGCAAGGAATAATGTATGTGTGTTAATGTTTGTTAATCAGGTGTTAATGATAAATAAAGCTAAAAATAGTCTTGTTACATAAGGCTTACTGCAGATCCTTAAAGCGCTCAAAGTTGTAACTACCACAACTCCATAAACCACAAAAGTTTAGACTCAAAATAGTACATACAAATAGAAATACATGGACATATAAGTAGTTGCTGTGGAAGTGTTTGGAGGTGTGTTTGGACATTAGCATGCAGCAGAGCATGTGTGGAGCTAGTGCAGCCCAGAACATTAGCTTTAGTTTAAAATGCACTGCAGTCTATTCCGTAACCTTTGACCTGTGCGTCTCCATTAAAAACACTCTGTATGCCGTCCACACTGTGGCCTCGTGGAAGAACACCAGGCTCTTTTCAAACTCAACTTGGAAAGAGGAGATAATGGGTGGACTTTGGTGCTTTGACTGTGGCAGATGGGGAGCAGAGGTAGGGAACGTCTTCTGTGTCTCATGTGCAGCTTCATTCAATCTCACTGACTAAACATGCTACATTACAAGGTTTGATGTTAGTCCTTTACAGCAAAATTAAAAACAACACATTTATTACAAAGAGCATTCATTGCTAGCTAACTAAAGTAACATTAAGTACAATAGTGCATTGTATATAATGATAAGTACAAACAACCTTTGAAACACACATAATAATGAACATATACACGTATGTATATAAACACATGATAGCTGATCTCCAGTCCATCAGCAGGTTGATGAGAAGAACATCTGGAACAGAGAAAAAGAAACAGCAACAATCACACAAGGCTGAACACACTCACTGCACAGATAAAAGGACAGTTTGTTAGAAGTTAATCATAAAACAAACTTTCTGTCAGAGGTTACAAACATGAATCATGGGGATTCATGTGATTACATGTTGTAGAACTTTAGAGAACGCTGCAGTGTGGGCAGCTCTCTGACGTGAGAAGGTTCTGTGGTCAGTTGCACAAAAGCTCTTTTTTCTAGACGCCAACAAAACATCTTGCTGTAACATTGGTATTTCTTTGTACAAACTCCTTTAAAGGAGGTAGAGCAAATTCATAAAAAAAAAAAAAAAAAAAAAAAGTAAGTCAGATTAAAGGCTAAACACGCATTACTTACTCTGCCCACAACTGCACCTCAAACAGACTCGCAAAAGTAGGAGAAGTCTGGAGGCCTTTTTAGAGACGCCCAGTGTGTGAACAGACTTTGATTGACAGAACCAAATAATAATGTCGTGACGTGAGGTTTGCAGCTGAGGAAACTGGACAGCACTAAGTCTTTCTTACTTGCAAGTCAAGATTTTTTTTTTAATATTTACTTTGCAAAACATATGTATGAAACTTTTGCTTTTGTCTATAAACACATGAGCTTCTGATCACAGACAAAGTCACCATGCTTCACAGTGAGACTTCTCCTCACTCAGTGACATTGCTGGAGCCTCAACCTCCGACCACCAACAAGTGTCCCTAACCTGCATGTTATTGGCTGGTGTAAATCAGAGCGCTTGGAGGAAAAATCACCCAGACACACGGGAAGGAACATCCGTACCTGGAGTTTAACACGCATGTGTTCTAGTGTTTTTTGTTGTTGTTTGTTTTGTTTTCTTTGTTTTCTAAGTTAGTAAAATAATCAAATAAATAAATACATAAATAAGTTTATATCTAGATGATTTTTGGCCTTGTGCAGAGTTTGGGAGACCACTGGAACACAAAGAGACAGAGTAGCACACATACTGTATGTCACTAACCCAGAGCTTGAGCTGAATCATGAGAAGTGTAAACCTCTTACAAGAAGAACAAGTGCTCCATGAATAGAGACCATTTGTTTGTTTGTTTGTTTTTTTGTGCCAGTGTGAGCGGTGTGTTTCTTTCTGCGTTGTGTGTGCTGGTTTATGATTGTTGGTGCAGGAGTGAACCACAGGACACCTCTGAACGTCTGGATGGGGTCTCCATTTAATCTGGATTACAATAAAAGTGAACAAAGTCACTTTTATTGTAAAAAAAGTGACTTTGTGCTGCTAAACGTTGGCCCAAACTTTCCCAACGCGGGGTTTGCAAAATACCAGGAAGTTCTGACCCTATACTAGTGTCCTGCAGGGACACATGAAGAAGAAACAGCTACAGAAACAATTTTGTGTAATTATAACATAAATTAATACAAATATGTGCTTTCTTCTACTATTTCATCATTTGTTCATATATAATTCAGTGTTTGTTCATGTTTTACTTAAGTCTAATCAAAATGTGCTCCATATAAATCTCATTTGTTGTCCGAAGTCACAGATTAGCTTTGGAGTGTGAGCCAGAGCAGAGTCTCTGAGCTAAAGCTTGTCTGTCAGGTAAAAAGAGCCTTTTCTCACCAGCAGCATAAGTTCCACAAGGGAGTGGAGCCGCTCTTCTGTTTAAAGCACTTTTACAATGCACACTTGATTAAGACAATCAGAAAGAGCAGTTCTGGCAGTGCTTCAGCCCACACGCTGTCTGCAAGCTCATTCCACATGAAGGAACTCAAATTGGTCCGCAGCACTTTTCTGTAATGAAAATAATTCTGATGTTAGAGTAATCATGGCCATTTCTCAGCAGGACTGCAATGGTAATGTCACAGCACAAACAACAGTGAAGACGTCCTCATCAGAGCTCTGTTCATCTGCCTCCCGATGAGTCTGCAGAGTCTGAACAAGGAGAAGCAAAAGTTTAAGAGCCAGAGAAGGTGTTGAGGAAGCACCAAAGTCTGGTTCCTGCTCACAGAAGTCAAGCTCAGCACGCATTACGGTCACAAAGAGAGCATTTCAGGAGTCTGCAGTAGGGCTTGCACCAACTAGTCCACTATAAAGGTCCCCGCGACTACTTTGAGAGGTAGTCGACTAGTCGAAGAATAATTAAATCAGAGGTTGACTTAAGAAAAAGCTCTTTTAAACTTGTATTTCTAACACATAAATGTCAGCAACTCGTCTGATTTTTTTCCCCGGCCCGTTCTACGTCTCTCCCCGCGGTGTTCTTCCGTCTCGGGATGCTTTGTCCCGCCGCCTCGGCACACTGGAGCGCGCTGTAGACGGACACTCTGTGCCTCCACTACCGAGCACGACCCCGGCTCCACTCCAATAACGCACGAACTGTCCGTCCCAAAACGCTTTGTCTAGCCGAGCGCGTTGTATAGCCCGGCTCAAAGCGCTTGGACTGTTCGCTCCAACGCGCCCTGACCAGCCGTCTCCAAGTGCACATCATCCGCCTGGATCCGAGTCTGTGGATCCACACTGGTCTTTGGTCTTTGAAAGTTTTACAGTGCGGTTTGTGGGAGAAGAAGACGAGAGGAAAAGAGTGATGAGTGATGTGTGTGGAACCAGGGCTTCAGGTGGATTTGTGTTTCCTTCACTGTTCAAAACGCACTGACCAAACGTTCACAGCTCAGTGTGTGAGTGTGGGCAGACTGGATCCCAGCCGCTGTCAGAGCGAGAGGACCTGATAATATGGTCAGAATAAATAAGCTGTTTCTCACAATTACTCAGGCAAAATCATCGTGCCTTTCGATCTTTGTTTTTGTTAATGACGTCATTGACTAGTCGAAGTCGACGCGACTAACGCTCTCGACTAGTCGACTACTAACATTCAGTAGTCGTGCAACCCCTAGTCTGCAGCGTCATGTCTAATCTGCACAATACACTGACTGACCTTATTGCTGAATGTTTACAGCAGAATCTTCACTCTTCACATAACTAAAGCTACAACACTGTTTGCCTCCATTAAATCTGTTTTGAAGCTTTGAATATTCTAAAGAAGTCTGTTGTTTTTAGATCCATGTTATTCATTCAGAATATTGGCTGAATTTAAAATGAATCACTGCTTTCAGACTGTTTCAGATTGTGTCAAATACTGAACTAACTCCATGTTTGTACAGTTTGTCTGAGTCTGAAAAAGTGTGGAGACAGAACAGACCTTAATGAAAGCAAGAGAGACAGCAGTCAATGAGACAAAATCAGATAAGTGTGATTGAGATTTTACTTAACATTTCATTTCAGAAATGTGTGCTTAGTCAAGTCATTTTTTGAGGATTCGAAATGTACTTCCTGTTTATACATGTTTACATCATACTAGGAAGTTGCTAGGAAAAAAACTCTTGTGTAACTGATATTTTCTATTTGAGAAAGAAAAAGCCACTAGGAGATGTGGTTCATCAGCTCCGTATGAGACAGAAAAGCAGTGAGGCTCAACACAGCGTCTGCCCCACATGCTCTGGTGTTTTTAACTATTCATTCACTTTTTATTATTTTGTGTACTAACAGCTGAGGAGAGATTGATTTTTTTTCTATCCATCCATCATTCTAACTACGCTTCACTTTCTGTCATTTTCAACAAAATTTCAAAAATGTCTTCACAAACTTGTTTTTGATTTTCACAAAACCATCATTATTGACAACAGTAATCGATCTGATATCATGTGTCATAGGCCTGGGCAATATCAGGATAAGAATCGAATCTTGAGAAGAAATCGGGATATCAGGATTTATCATTTTTCGAACTGACTTTTCTCAGCCTCAGAATTGTCAAGTTTTCTTACAGCAATATTGGGCTGTTTTTGTTTTCCTTTTGTTTTTTTCAAAGAATTTTGAAGGTTGTGTTTTTGGCCTGCACTGTCAAGTCATAAAAGAGGTGAATTGTGGCTATTTTTCAGGTCTAAATTAAAAATATAATGGACTTTTAACACATTTGTAGGTCTAGAAGTTGATAGTGATGTTAAAATAGCTAGAAACTTGTTTTGTGGAGATCCACAACGATCTAATGTAATAATTATTTTAAATAGTTTTATTAAAGGATTGAGGTCACTTGTTTTGGGATTGGTCGCTTGTTTTTTCTCTGAAAATCTGGCAACACTGATCAGCCTATGACGGCTGGATCTAGACACTGATTGTGAAGAAGGAACTTTCTAAAAAAGCATTTTGAAAATAGACAATTTAACAATCGTGATCAAATTGAAATCGTGATATGACTCCATACTAGGGGTGTAACAATACGTTTTTTAGAACGATATGATACATTTCAATATGAGGCCAAGGGATACGATTACAAAACGATTTTGGGGTTTTTGGGAAAGATATGATTTGGAACGATACAGCTGTTTTACGATATTTCGATTCAGTTTGATAACTTACGACATAATCAAAATCAGCTTATTAACACAATTATTTTTAATTGCACATAAAAAACTGCAACTTTTCCCCTTTATACTCAAGTTTTGTTTCATAATAAAATAAGTGACCCACATTTCACCATCTGATTGAATCTTTTTCACACAGATGCAGTGTGTTGAGATGGGAGTCTGAGAACTTACTGTATCTTCAATCGTGACTTATCATTAGATTCAATATTAAATCCATAAACATGTGCAGACTCAAAGTTTTGATCCAAAGCATGTTGATGTTGCGTCTTAAGTACGACATATGTCCAACATGTGACAGACTGGCAGCGGAGCCATAAGCCTGCACAAATGCTCGGGTCGCTCTGAGCGTGGTTGCAGCTTGTCTGGTTCTTTTCGGAGCTCGAGTCGTTTCGCAGCGTTAGCTCCGTGGGCGGTTTAGTTTCGCCTTTGCGGCTTTGTCCCTCGTGGTCTGCGCTCTCGCAGGCCCGCGGGATGGTTTGGATACAGCGCTGTCTGTCTCCTCCATGGAAGTATCGGTCTCCTCCGCAGGGCTGTGTGGCAGCAGCAGCGGTGACGTCCGGGAGTAGATTCTGTGTGAAACGCGCTGCAGGCGCTTGATGATGACGCAGCGCGGAAACCCAGCGTAATAAACGCGCATTTAATTAAACATTTATGTGAAAAATACACTACTAAGAATGTTTTTTGTCTGTACTTTTATGTTTCGCCATATGTCTAAATAAACCGATTCTTTGGCCTTAGATTCAAAGCGATTCAAAGTTGCATCGATGTGTGGTCGGGATTAAGGCCAACTAGTAGAACGCCGATCTATGCAGCGGATTGTAAGGGCTGTGTATCGATACTTCGAATATTTAAGTGAATCGTTACACCCCTACTCCATACATACATTTTTTCCATATCGCCCAGCCCTAATGTGTCACAAATAGAAGATTGTAAAACCTGTCACACACAGTGTTTTGACAAACATCAGACTCATGCAGAGTTTGAAATCATATCAGCAGGCTCCGATCTCTCTATGGCCTAAAGCAGGACCTGCAGTAATAGAAATGTTATCCAATTTACACTCTGAAAAGACTTGCTGTTACTTGAAATCTGATTACACACAAGTGTCACATATAATGCAGTGGCACTTGGCTGGCTGTCAGCCTAATGACACTGTGCAAATGCATGTCTAAAGGAATTAGAGTTTAGTGTTACACTGTTCTGGGAAACTCATCTGCGCTGGATACAGTTTCTGCTAATACAGCCCAGGCTCCTCACAGGCTTCTTTAAAGTCCTCTGAGCCAACTCCTCCGAGCTTTTAGAAGGAGTATCGTTTAAATCTCAGAAAGCAGAAAGCAGAGTGAGAACTAATGTGATTTATCAGGAGAAACTGGAAATCTAAGAAAATGGATATAAATCCAGGTGGTTTAGTGAAAATAAAAGCACTCAGACATACCGGACCTTAATAGTTTTTGAATGCCTCTGATAGTAAAGACCAAGAGACCTGTACCAGGAGTCCCCTCATCACCAGACCTGTACCAGGAGTCCCCTCATCACCAGACCTGTACCAGGAGTCCCCTCATCACCAGACCTGTACCAGGAGTCCCCTCATCACCAGACCTGTACCAGGAGTCCCCTCATCACCAGACCTGTACCAGGAGTCCCCTCATCACCAGACCTGTACCAGGAGTCCCCTCATCACATGACCTGTACCAGGAGTCCCCTCATCACCAGACCTGTAGCGCCCCCTCAACATGTGACCTGTATCAAGAGTCACGTGACCTGTCTTGGCTTGATAGTTGGGTCCAGAGAGACGATGATTATGTTTAGGACAACGGTTAATTGTGTTCAAAGTGTTTGGGTAACGACTAGTAAAAATAAAAATAATAATAGCCGTTTAGGCCCAATGATGTACACTGTATATATAAGTCTGGAGACACATCACAGTCAGGTCCAGGTCTAGAGACACATCACAGTCAGGTCCAGGTCTGGAGACACATCACAGTCAGGTCCAGGTCTACAGACACGTCACAGTCAGGTCCAGGTCTGGAGACAGAGACACATCACAGTCAGGTCCATGTAACAAGTGTAATGTACTGACTGCTTAGAGGATCTAGTTCGACTCAGAGGAAAGAGACAGTACTTAATAGCAACCACAATGACAACAGATTGAAGTGCTCATGAATATGTGTATTAGAAAAGCAGCAGAAATATTTACATTATTTACAGAGTGCACTATTAAGTTCAGTCTTTTGTAAACGAGTAAACGAGGTACGATCGAGATTCACAGTCCAACGCTCAGTTCATAATAATCCACTTAGTCCACAGCGCGCCTGGTTTGAGACCAGTTTGATACGACAGCGAGTACGAGAGTTCCAAAGTTATGTATGTGTGTGTGAATGTCCAGAGCGCATCTGAATGAGTGGAGTGAGAGGTCGGCTACAGAGCCTCCTACCGCACCAGTAGTATGCAGAAGACTTGGAAGAAGACTTGGAAGAGTTACATCTCAGGTGGCTCAGAAGCTGCGTCCTATTCTCCGTGAGACTCAGGAGAGTGGGCAACAAGATGAGCCTGGCCTGCATAGAACAATTCTGTTCTTAGTACTTGTGTACACATAAATACAATTATTGCAATAAATTCTAATTTCACAAAAGGTACCTTATTTCATAAATGCACAATAATACATTTAAAGTCATAATAATTTCATTAAAAGTCACTATTTAGCTTTTAAAAGGCGACAACAACATCAATGAATGAAAGGAGCTAGCTCGGTTAGCTGCTAATCACAACAAACAATTTCAATATATCAATAAATATGTGTGCAAACGGGTTGAAAATCTCATGCCCAATTGTTCATAAAATGACGATCTGGATCGCTTTCTTATTTGGCCAATCGAAGGCAAAATAGGCTGAAATGCTGTAGAACAGCGCTAGCATTTTAGCATTAGCATTTAGCAAAGACCGGAGCCGGTTAGCGGTAGCATTACAACACTCACCAGTTCCTTTCAAGTTACAGAACACGCAGCTACGAGCAGAGGTAGTGCGGCGGAGGCATCTGCAAGTTGAGGGACACAAGGCTTAGGCACAATTCATAAATAACAGCATAACGAGATATTTTTAGAGAATCTACCTGCAGCCGTTCTCAGCGGTTCCCTTCCACCCATCTACCCACCGGTGCTCGCCTGCTATTTTTATTACCTAGCTTCCGCATAGCGAGGCTACGCAAGCGCCGCGAGAGCTCGGGTTACTATGGTAACGGGAACAAGTGTGGAAACAGGAACAAGGGAAGGAGACTAGTTTTGTAAGATTACTCGTTTTAAGAGCTGGGTTACATCCAGGTCTGGAGACACGTCACAGTCAGGTCCAGGTCTGGAGACACATCACAGTCAGGTCCAGGTCTGGAGACATTGGCCAAGTGTTTTCTCTCTAATATTTTCCACTGAATTTTCTTTTTATGGTTAAAAGAAAAACAAGAGGCTCATTTTACAAAACCCGACTCGGTGGTGCAGCAGTTAGTTCTCTGACCTCAGAATAAAAAGGTCCTGGGATCCACTCAGCGCCAGTTTATGTGAAATTTGCATTTTCTCCCCACGTCTGCATAGATTTAGGTTCACTAGTTCACTACTAAACACAAGCACATTAGGCTCCAGCTCTCTCCCTTCTCTACAACCAAACATGCAAATTAGAATCTGGTACAAGCATATATATGGTCAGTATCAATAAACGTGATACATACGGATCCAGGGCTTTATGATGAAATATAGTTCATACAAACATCTTCAGGGAAATGTTTTAAGGACATAAGAAGGTGGAAGTGAATCGGTTGTCCAGAAAAAGCAGATTTTATTTGTGTTTCAGTGACTTTCACTGTATGGTGTCATTGTCTCCTGCTATAAAGCCAATATACCAGAGGGATCAATAGAGTTAAGCTTTATCCTGTAATGATGACAAACTCAGCCGGCAAATTGCACTAAATTGTTTGCCTGAGCAGCGTTTTATGGCTTTTATAGGGAAAGTAATAAGACGTGACAGAAATGGATGAAAGCGCCGGGCCGGAGGAGCTACACTTATTTGTGATGTATTAGTTTGAAATGGGCCTGGGGAGGTGCTGGAGCGGGACAGGGTAAAGCTGCGTGCTCGGATGACACTCCAGACTGCTCCGGACACTAACAGATGTGATAAAAGCTCTGCTCACATTACACACGTCCACTGTCCTCGTCTGGACCATCCATCTCTGTCTGCGAGCCGTAATTACACTGTCCAATCACAGCGCTTGTGTTACAAACTGTAGTCCCACGCCAGGGATCTTCCACGAGGCCTCGCCGATCTCAGACTGGAGGTTTTACGGGATTCTGATAAAAGGAGGCGAGCTGTGTACACTGTAAAAAGTCATCAGGCTAAAGAAAGTACAAGTATAACCTCAATGTTTGTGTTGATGTGACTTGACAATGTGAGTCAAAGATTTTCAACTTACACTTAGATAGATAGATAGAGAGAGAGAGAGAGAGGGAGAGCGAGAGAGAGAGAGAGAGAGAGAGAGGAAAGACTGAGACAGAGAGAGAGGGAGAGAGAGAGCGAGAGGGAGAGAGAGAGGGAGAGAGGAGAGATAGAGAGTGAGAGAGGAAAGAGAGAGAGAGAGAGAGAGAGGAAAGAGGGAGAGAGAGAGAAAAAGAGAGAGAAAGAGAAGAAAGAGGGAGACAGAGAGAGGTGGGAGTAGAGTGACAGAAAAAAGAAAGAGAAAGGTGTGGTAGAGAAACAGAGAAGGAGAGAGGAGTGAGAGAGAAAGAATCAGAGAGAGAGAGAGGAAAGAGGGAGAGAGAAAGAGAGAGGGAGGGAGAGTAAGGAGGGATAGAGAGAAAGAGAGAGAGGGAGAGAGAGAGAGGAAAGAGGGAGAGAGAGAGAAAAAGAGAGAGGAAAGAGGGAGACAGAGAGAGAGGAAAGAGGGAGACAGAGAGAGAGAGGAAAGAGGGAGAAAGAGAGAGAAAAGAGAAAGAGAGAGAGAGAGAAGAAAGAGAGTGAGAAAGATGGAGAGAGAAAGAGAGAGAGAGAGAAGAAAGAGGAAAGAGGGAGAGAGAGAAAGAGAGAGACAGAGGAAAGAGGGAGAGAGAGAGAGAAAGAGAGAGAGAGAGAGAGAAGAAAGAGGGAGACAGAGAGAGGTGGGAGAAGAGTGACAGAAAAAGAAAGAGAAAGGTGGGTAACGCTTTAAAATAAGGTTCCTTAATAAGCTAGTTATAAGCGTTAATTAGCCTTAATAATCGGTTAATAAGCACTTATAAGACATTATAAACATTCAGTTTTGAATAAACATGCTTATAATTTGCTTATAACCAAAAATATTATGATTAATAAACACATTATAATGCTTTAATAAATAGCTTATAAAGTGGTGGTTGCGTTTTGCAGTACCCTAATCTAAAGCGTGGACAACCTTTGTAACTATGAAAAATCACAATAGACCAGGGGTTCTTAATCTTTTTGACTTCAAGGCCTGAATATTGATGTGCAAAGTAACCTGGGGCCCAATCTCATATTAACCCTAGAACACTTTCGCTATAAAAAGTGACACCATCACTTTTGTCGGGTAAATTTCACCTGATATAATAAACCCAACAAAAAGTACTTGTCATAAAAACTAGATCAAAATATGACAAGACTTGATAAATTACAGTGGTTTTCTTTTATTTTCAACTGTGATATGTGTAACAAAAAGGAAAATAAAAATATAGGAAGATCCTACAAACATGCTCGAAAATTACTGAAAATGTTGGATTTTGAGAACAAAAAATTCCTAAAAAAAAAAAAAATCCTGATACAGGAAACTCTTTGGTCGACTCATTCCTGAGACATGTGAGACTTCCTGGTGAAGCTCAGACTCTGGACACACAAACAGCTACAGGAGAGAGGAACAAAAACTTGGTATTTTTTCATTGTGTAAAAATGACTCACTTGATTAAAATATTGTTTTCACCAGAAGAATTCACCACTTTGTGATATATATATATATGTGATATATCACCACTTTGTGATATATATTCATAATTCATATAAATAACTAGCTACATAATGTAGCTTTTGGCAAAAAAATAAAAAATAAGTAAACGTACATTACCCTCTATCACTGTTGCCGGGTGAAAATCACCCGAAAAGCAAACCTGTGTTACTCACTGAGATGTCAGAGACATTAATCCTGTGACAGAATGAAGCTGGAGTTGACCAGGGACAGTAAATATGGTGAAAATATGGTAAACCTGAATGTTGTCACTCTTGGCATGTGGCAGGATCACTTGATTTTAAACACTAACACTATCGCTGGTGAAATCCACCCAAACATACATTACCCTCTTTCACTATCGCCGGGTGAAAATCACCCAAAAGCAAGTCTGTAGGAAAAAGTGGGCTTTGGGGCAGGGAAACACCCACACCTTCATAGATGTCATCAATAATGGTGAAGCTACCCAGAGACTCAGGACACTCAGAAAAATGCAACATATTGAAAATCATGTAAATACATTTGCTCGGGTGAAATTCACCCGGCGATAGTGCTCTACGGTTAAGTGTATTGTATTTTACTGATGTGCAGCCCTTAAGAAGGTGCTCGAGGCCCAACTTTGGGCCCCGGCCCTATGGTTAAGAATTACTGCAATAGACAGTAAGAAAATGCTACTTTATTTGAATCACATCAAGGCCCCTTACAAACAAGCCTGGTAATAAGTTGTACAGTGAACAGCAGCATCAGTGGAATGTCTTTTTCTGGAGAAAACACAATGTTTGAAAACACTTCATACATTTGCAGCATTTTAAAGGAGACAACTTTAAGCTTTTACCCTTTTTATAAATTTATATATAAAAACAAAACTAAAAACAAGAATATTTTTCTTGCCTCTAAGGTAAATAGAAAAACATTTGTAATCTCAAAACCTCTTTCCTCAAAGGCAGAAGCTGACCAGATTGATTTAAGGAGTGAATATTGTTGCTTACAGCAGTATCATTACAAATGACATCATTACATGCTTTTGTGAAATCACTCAGTTTATCATTGGGATTAGGTCTTTGCTTGAGCTCGTTGTACTTTTGCGGGGCAGCGATGGCAAGTTCTGCCTCTGTCACATTGTAGACTAGTGTTGTGATCCACTCCAACCTTCTCACAGGCCTTTGAAAGAGACCGACCTCTCTGGAAGCTCTTCAGTACCCTTAGGTATCTTTCAACCACCTCCTTCAGAACGAGCCTGATCTCACAAGAAAGTGTACATCTACCACGACATTACACAACATGTAAATGAGGTATGATTAGCACGAGTTCAGGGATGTTTTGTGTAATTATAGTACACGTCACAGTCCCAGTTCATTTCAATGGTGGTTGTTAAGACGTGTTCTTATTTATGATTAACTAAATCCTGGTTGTAATCTTAACCTGCCCAAAGCCCCAGACCTAAACTTACCCATTTTAGTAACTTGAAGCCTAACTTACCCATTTCACCTGAAGAAAACGTCTCCACGTGGACAAGACCAAAACTTGTGTTTTTTAACACTGTGAAATCCTTTTACGCTTTTTCATCGTGCTAAATGTACAGCGTAACATAAGTACTAAAAACAGCTGTGAACTCGTAATTTCAGTTTTGTTTTTATACATAAGTTTGTATTGTACAGTTGTACTAGTTTTGTACAGTTCAAGAATTTGTTTTGCCGGAATCAAAACTGATGACGTAATAAAAAGTTAAATGTATAAGGTGTTTTCAAACATTGTGTTTTCTCCAGAAAAAGACATTCCACTGATGCTGCTGTTCACTGTACAACTTTTTACCAGGCTTGTTTGTGTGGGGCCTTGATGGGATTAAAAAAAAAGTAGCATTTTCTTTTTGTCTATTGCAGTAATTCTTAACCAGAGGGACGGGGCCCAAAGTTGGGCCACGAGCACCTTCTTAAGGACCGCACAATCAGTAAAATACAATACATTTAATATGAGATTGGGTCCCAGGTTACTTTGCACATCAATCAGGACGTTTACATGAGACCAGGAAAACCGGATAACTAGCCTAGTCTGATTTAAACCAGTTTTCCATAGTGCATGTGAACCCGGACAGACCTATTGAGGAAAACTGGTTGGCGCACGTGGTCCCGACCGATTGTAGTCTGATTTCAGATGACATGTAAACAGACAATCGGTCTGGAGCTGGACAATTGTAACTGAGCAACTCACAACCCCTGTCCACTGCACAATCCAGCAATAAAGTTAATATTTTTACAACAAAAAGTTCCTGCACAAAGTGGCACAGACTCACATATTTAAGCACAGGTTTAGCACAGTCCTACATGTTAAACATAGATCTACATGTTTAAAATCACCCTACATGTTCCAGAAAGATCAATGTGTCATTTTACAAACAATATTACAAACAGTTATTAACGATGTTTAGGTAAATCAACATAACACAGTTTGAATCATGCAGTAGTGAATCTGATACAGCAGGACAAGTCTCTCCAGGGTAATGGGTTTACTCCAGGGGTGTCAAACTCATTTTGGTCCGTGGGCCACATACAGCTATATGTGGGCTCAAGTGGGCCGGAGCACAAAAATCACGACATAAATTTGAAAACATAAAAAAATATAGATAAAAATGTGCAATACAGAATAATAGAATTTTCTTCAATAAAATAAAAAGTAACAAGCTGAGGCTTAAGTAATTCAAGTTGTGCAATAACAAATCACAATAGTTGACAAAATATGTGCAAAAAAAGCTCAAACAGTGTTTGTCATGTCTCACAACAGAGCTCATAGCAGAACATGGAAGGCATGAGCTTGGACTATTTTAACAATATAGCTTTGAAGAATAAAGAAAACATATGTAAGAAATGTTCCAGGTCACATCAATGACAGAAATCAAAGCCAAGTTAGACCTCCAGTTTAACCAGGAAACAAGACTCTTATGGCAGCTTGCTGAATAAAGTCAACACCTTAATAAAACAGTTTAAACAACACTTTCACAGACTTGCAGCACAATTCCTCTTGGTGCAATACAGTGAAATGTCCAAAAATCACCACCTCCTGTGGCTGAACACTGCCACAACACCTGACTTTTACCCCAAACATCAAGGGTTCTTCTGCGTAACATTCAAACTCTCGTCAACGCCACAAGTAAATACTGCCAGTTGTGCGACGTGTGTATCGTCAGTGCTCTCATCGACTGCAACAGAACATGTTACAAATGATTTTACTTTGCGTTTTCATTGACTGTCTTAATCTGATGCCAACTTTGAATCCCTCTCTGCCACACAAGTCCTCGACAGGCTGATGTTAGTGAACGTCTGTCGTTTATGAGGACACACGACTTCTGCAGCCTCTTCATACAACTTTTCACAAACTCACACTCACACAATGGTTTTGATGCAGACCCGATGTTGCTATCGATCAGCTAACCAGCTTTTACGGCGACATCACTAACCTCCCGAGTCCCTAACGTCCCAGCAGCAGTTTGTAAATCTTCTGTCTTCTCAGTTCGCCGCTCAAGTTGCTGTATTTGTAGTTATCCCGGCTCTCGTAGTGGCGTTTAAGATCGTATTCCTTCCGTTAGCACAGCCACTTGCTGCTTGCACACTTAAGTTTCCCATTCATTTCCGTGAAAAATACGAATAAGTCAATTTTTCCAGGAAGATCCGACACTCGACGTTCACCTTTCTCTTTTTCGACAGCGACAATTGTCCAACGAGGGTTGAAAAAAGGTGTCCGCTACCTGCTTTCAAAGAACCAAGCCTTCACTTGCGGCCGCTCTAGTGAGACGCGGTTACACTACTGGCGCGCACAGAAGCGCCGCGCAGCGGTGCGTCACGATGAAAAAATAATTATTATTAAATTTATTAAAAATGGGCCGCGGGCCGGATGAAAAGGCTATTTGGGCCGGATGTTGCCCGCGGGCCGTACGTCTGACACCCCTGGTTTACTCTCTTGAATGTAAACAGGAGCAAAACTGGTCCAACCGGTTTGAGGGGAAAACCAGATAGAGTCCAGTTTTTCAGCCTAGTCAGATTTCCTTGATCATGTAAACGCCTCAAGGTCAAAAAGATTAAGAACCCCTGGTCTATTGTGATTTTTCATAGTTACAAAAATTGTCCAGGCTTTAGATTAGGGTACTGCAAAACCACTTTATAAGCTATTTATTAAGCATTATAACGTGTTTAATAGTCATAATATTTTTGGTTATAAGCAAATTATAAGCATGTTTATTTAAAACTGAATGTTTATAATGTCTTATAAGTGCTTATTAACAGCTTATTAATGCTTATTAACGCTTATAACTAGCTTATTAAGGAACCTTACTTTAAAGTGTTACCGAAAGGTGTGGTAGAGAAAGAGAGAAGAAGAGAGGAGTGAGAAAGAAAGACTGAGAGAAGAGAGAAAGCTACAGGAAGGGAGGATAGAGAGGGAGAGAGAAAAAACAGAGACTTTTGCAAACAAGCAGGAAATCAAAGAATCACATTGGGGCATAAAAAGTGTCCTTGTCCCCCCGATGCCTCGACGTACATTGGGGCATTTTGGACGCCTTTTGGGGCGTCAGCTTCGAAAATGTTTTGCGTCATAATACGCTTTAAGGTGAGAATTTAAATGCTTTTTCGCTCTCTGGTCTGAGTACTGCATAAAATACTTGTACTGAACGCACTTGTTTCTACACAGTTCTCATTAGGCTCCAGACATTCTGGGGAACAAACCACAAAGAGTCAGGTGTCTACGGAAGTGACTTTCTGGTAATTACCCATGATTCAAAGCAAACTTCCTTACTCCTGATTGGTCAGTAGTTTTAAAAATATGGGTTCTTTCACTTTTTGTCAACCCAAGTTCATCTGTGATTGTAATCCATATAAAACCATTGGTTGTGCATCTTACGGTTTCTTTTACAAAGCATTTTAACTTGGTCTGTCAGGTTTGGCTGAGATCATACCACAAAGATATTTTCTTCTTAAGTGTATGTGCATAAACTATAGAGGTTCTGCAGGTGACATCACAGCATTCTAAATGTTCATGCTGAGTGGCAACGATGCATTAGAGTTAATGGAGAGAAAGGACATTTTCTCTTGTAAGAGTTCAATAAACAGCTAAAACAGGAAAAATAAACTACAGTTTGATAACAAATTCAAGCCACCACAAGTTTACTGAGCACTGGGTTTGTAACTGACATGTAAAAAGAGAAAATCAAGTCAACAGTTGTAGCAAAACATGATAAATAACAAGACTTTAGCTTCTCACACATTTATCAGACATTGAAATAACACGCAGTTGAACTTATTACCTTTTTCTTCTTAAAAATATGTTTTTGAGTCAGTTTGTTGCTGGTAAAATGTCCTAAATCATCAACTGTTGTTAGCAGACAAGCCGTTGCCTCAAAAACAAAGAAATACACTTAAGAAATGCCACTCATTCTAAAGTTGCTAAGCATTTTTGGAATAAAATTATGTCAGTGCATAACCTTTATAGCTTTAAATGCTTTCTTTGAGCCGTGTGTGGATTTAGGTTTGTTCTGTTGCACAGTAGTAAGCCCACAGAAGCCCACAGTCCTGCAGGGCATCAGGCTTACTCCAGTCCTCCCACCACAGTCAGAGCGAGGGTCCTAAGCATATGCACATCTCATTTCCTCCAGCAGCCATGCACACAAAATGAAATTTCCATAACATTTGTTGGAGGAGATTTCTCCCCATCGCACTGATGTATTGCACTGCTTATTGAGTTTGAAACACTTTTTAGAAGTGCTAAAAGCAGAGAACGCGCGCTGACCGTGAAATGCTGATGACAAGATTGAAAAGGTGACTGTGACGGCTGAAAAGAAGCCATTACATTAGGCCTCAGCTCCGGACTTTGCTTATTACATTCTACATCCACTCGCTATTTCCATTTGAAACAAGAGCAGCGCCATCACATCAGCATTTCATGTTATGGGCAATTTATGAAGGACATATCAGCAGAACAGTGTGTGCAGCTATGCAAATGTGTGTCTGCTGCTGCCTGCATCGTCCACAACGTTGTTTCACACATTTATGAAGACGGAGACTGAAGAGAAGAGTTTATTATGTAAGCTTTGGTTTTAAACCTCTGTTTGGTTTGTGAACGTAAGAAAACTGAGGCCCTCAAAACATTATAAACATTATTATGATTATTCAATGGTGCGTTTAGGCCCTTGAGTCGTCATCAGACCAAACTGAAGATGGCTGTCCCAGAGCAGGCTCCAGTCATGTGGGACATTTACAAAGCAGATCAATCACATTGTGGATTTAAATGTTATTTAACAGCAATAATAGAAACAAACAGAATAAAAATAATAATCAAACACAAATCCAGTAGTTTTATCAAAAACGACAAACATCAGATTAATCAAAGAAAAGAAGAGTCCACAGACATAAGGACATTTACAACGGTTATTAGTCTCACAGTCGCATCATCGTCGCAGGAAGAACAGAGACACAGACTTGTGGAGCAGAGTGAGCGGAGCACAGCGTGTGTCACGTGATCGAGCGCATGTGCGCTGTTATAAAAGTGAACAATGATTAAAGCAGGTTTATAAACGTCACAGAGGAGAGAGGCTCATGAAAGGTAAGGAGCTGTTACACTGATGCATTGTGGGCGTGAAATGAAAATGTTTTACAACTCTGTGTTGGTTATGTTCTATATAATAGTTGGTGCTTCTCACATCATTTAAGGAGCAGATGTGTTGGAGATGATGTGCGTAATGATCCTAAAAAAGAATCTCACACTTGGATTGTGCACAAAGCGTTACATTTGTTTAGATGATGAGACGATGTTTTTTCTTTATTTTATGTGCACATGCAGCATGTGAACCTCACCATGATGCATCCTGACAAATTTATTGACCTTTATTTAACCAGGGAAGTCCCACTGAGGTTCAGAATCTCTTTGCAGGGGAGCCCTGGGGGAAGGGTTAGGGGAGGCATTAATGGACATGTTTTTAGTTGTAGGAGGAAACCGGAGTACCCGGAGGAAACCTACGCAGACACGGGGAGAACATGCAAACTCAACATAGAAAGGCCCCGGGCGGCCCGGGAGTCGAACCTAGGACCTTCTTGCTATGAGGCCAGAGCGCTAATCGCTGCGTCACCGTGTCGCCTGACAATAGTCGCACTGATGCACAGACATAAGAACAGAAACGACAAGAAAATCTCTCACGAAAATGGTTACTCTGGCCACGCCTCCTGAACTCATAGAGAGGCACATCAGGCTTAAAATCAGGCCAAAACTCCTGTAGTCTGCAGCCGGCTTTAGGGCAGGTCAAGATTTACTTCAACCAGACCAAATGTCTTGTTATTTCTTGTTTTGGCTTTTATTAACTTATTGAGGTAAAAAAGCCGTGGAAACGTGCTTGTCGTATGTTTTTGACATCTGGTTGTATATCTACGTGAAAATAAGAAATTTATTAAATGAGTGTTTTTTTTTTAAGAAGTTCCTGCCTTACATAGATTCATGAAAAACTGTTTTGCATAGTTTATATTCCATATTCTGTCATGCATTATCTTGAATGATGTTTTTTGTGGTCCCTACAATGTACAATGGTAATAAGCAAATAAATGCATTCAAATAAAAAGTGAAACAAAATGAAAGAAAACGTGTCTGTAAAGCGCTCTGAGTAAACAGTGTGTGTTGTAAAGACCTTTAGAATGCATCATTCTGATATAGAACATGGCCATCAGCAGCAGTAAACACATTCTAATAAACGGTGTAAAGAACAGGGCAATTAGAGCGTGAGGCGCGTGAGCTGGCTCCACTAAACTCTCTAATTGGACATTTTATATGATCAGAAATAAACCATAATGTGAAACTTAGCCCGCAATTAAAACTCCACAACAAACTAAATCATATTCACTTAACTCAAGTAAATGTCTGAAAATACAGCTCCTGAAGCAGACACAACACAACAGGATCTAAACCAGGTCTGATCCAGGTCTAAACCAGGTCTAAACCAGGTCTGATCCACATCTAAACCAGGTCTAAACCAGGTCTGATCCAGGTCTGATCCAGATCTAAACCAGGTCTAAACCAGGTCTGATCCAGATCTAAACCAGGTCTGATCCAGATCTAAACCAGGTCTGATCCAGGTCTAAACCAGGTCTGATCCAGGTCTAAACCAGGTCTGATCCAGATCTAAACCAGGTCTGATCCAGGTCTGTTCCAGGTCTAAACCAGGTCTGATCCAAATCTAAACCAGGTCTGATCCAGGTCCAAACCAGGTCTGTGACATTTTTCTTGCTCTTTCTTGTCTCTCTCTCTCTCTCTCCTCTCTCTCTCTGTCTCTCTCTCTCTCTGTCTCTCTCTCTCTCTCTCTCTTTCTCCTCTCTCTCTCTCTCTCTCCCTCTCTCTCTCTCTCTCTCTACACACTCTCTCTCTCTCTCCTCTCCCCTCTCTCTCTCTCTCTCACTCTCTCCTCTCTCTCTCTCTCTCTCTCTCTGTCTCTCTCCTCTCTCTCTCTCTCTCTCTCTCTCCTCTCTCTCTCTCTCTCTCTCTCTCTCTCCCCTCTCTCTCTCCTCTCTCTCTCTCCCCTCTCTCTCTCTCTCTCCTCTCTCTCTCTCTTTAAGTTGCACACATTCGACTCACATTGTCCAGTGTATTGGTTTAGTTTAGGACATTTACTCTTGTATTCGTTTGACCGGCTCCACACACTCATCACATTCATTTTTCTGTTCCAAAGCCGTTTAAGTGACTGTCGTGCTTTTGCAGTTTCATAATTACACCTGTTTCTGAGGCTTTTGTGACGAAGAACAGAAATAATAAACGTGAAGTCTGTGTTTTTGTTTCATATGAATGGGTCTATAATTACACAGATATGAACCAAACAAATGGACTCTCTCACTCAATTCTACCTAACTAGTGGAACTTACACAGACTAGTTTGATTCTGATAAGAACACCTGACCAAATGTGGTTTTTTCATTGATGAATTGTTGAAACTGTGATGTCATCTGAAATTAGGTCTCCCTGCCCAACACTCCTGTCTTTCCTCTTCTTGTTTTCTCCTCCTCTCTCCTCCTGTCTTCTGTCTCCTCCTCCTCTTTCTCTCCTCTCCTCATGTCTCCTCCTTCTCCCTCCTCTCCTAATGTCTCCTCTTGTCTTCTCTTTCCTCCTCTCTCTTCTTCTCTCCTCATGTCTCCTCCTTCTCCCTCCTCTCCTAATGTCTCCTCTTGTCTTCTCTTTCCTCCTCTCTCTTTTTCTCTCCTCATGTCTTCTCCTCTCTCCTCCTGTCTTATCTCCTCCTCTTTCGCTCTCCTCCTGTCTTCTCTTTCCTCTTCTCCTCTCATTTCTTCTCCTCTCTCCTCATGTCTCCTCCTCTCTCTTCTCTCCTCATGTCTTCTCCTCTCTCATCCTGTCTTCTGTCTCCTCCTTCTCCCTTCTCTCCTAATGTCTCCTTCTCTCTTTCTCTCTCCTCCTGTCTTCTCTTTCCTCCTCTCTCTTCTTCTCTCCTGTCTCCTCTTCCTCCTTCTCTCCTCTCCTCCTGTCTTCTCTCTCCTCATCTCTTTCTCTCTCCTCCTGTCTACTCTTTCCTGCTCTCTCTTCTTCACCCCTCATGTCTTCTCCTCTCTCATCTTGTCTTCTATCTCCTGTCTTCTCCTTCCCCCTCCTCTCCTCATTTCTCCTCCTCTCTCTTCTTCTCTCCTAATATCTCCTCATCTCTTTCTCTCTCCTCCTGTCTTCTCTTTCCTCCTCTCCTCTCTCCTATTTCTTCATGTCTCCTCCTCTTTCTCTCCTCTCTCCTCATGTCTTCTATGTCCTCCTGTCTTCTCCTTCTCCCTCCTCTCCTAATGTCTCCTCCTCTCTCTTCTTCTCTCATCATGTCTCCTCCTCTCTTTCTCTTTCCTCCTCTCTCTTCTCTCCTCATGTCTCCTCCTCTCTTTCTCTCTTCTCCTCTCTCTTCTTCTCTCCTCATGTCTTCTCCTCTCTCCTCCTGTCTCCTCCCTCTCCCTCCTCTGTCCTCTCTTTCTCTCTTCTCCTCTCTCTTCTTCTCTCCTCTTGTCTCCTCCTGTCTCCTCCCTCTCCCTCCTCTGTCCTCCTCTCTCTTCTTCTCTCCTCATGTCTTCTCCTCTCTCCTCCTGTCTCCTCCCTCTCCCTCCTCTGTCCTCCTCTCTTTCTCTCTTCTCCTCTCTCTTCTTCTCTCCTCTTGTCTCCTCCTGTCCTCCTCCCTCTCCCTCCTCTGTCCTCCTCTCTCTTCTTCTCTCCTCATGTCTTCTCCTCTCTCCTCCCTCTCCCTCCTCTGTCCTCCTCTCTTTCTCTCTTCTTCTCTCCTCTTGTCTCCTCCTGTCTCCTCCCTCTCCCTCCTCTGTCCTCCTCTCTTTCCGTCTCCTTTCCTCAGTGGCTTGTGTTGTGACATTCAGGTGAGCGCTCAGACCAGTGTAAACATAGTGTGATGTACCAGCTGACACCTGACCCCGTCCTGACCCTAGTGACCCTTCCGTCCATCACAGCTCCATCTGGTCCCTGTCATGTCTGCGCCAAAATGTAAACTGACCCTGAGTTTTGGTTGAATCCTTTACCTGCTCCAAGCCCCAGACCTAAACTTTCCTGTTAAACCCAGAGTGACTTCAACCAAAACTTGTGCTTACTTTACATTTTGTCTTTTTGTAACATATCTGTGTAACAACGTTCCATTGTACATCTGTGTTTTCTTCAGAGACTGTGTTGCGACAGAATAACTCATAATGAGCAACTATAGTGTGCCTTGTGTTGTTAGCAAGTTTGAATGTATTCCATTAGAATAAGGGCTAATGTATGCTACTTCTGTGAGTCATACCTGAACATATAGACACTTTTCATGTCACGTCATGGTGACGTCACAGCGCCAACTGGAGCCAAAAAAGACCAAAACTCATAGCTGATGCATTAAAATTTTGTGGTTTTATCGTGGTTAAAATGTCGTTTCGTTGTGAACTGTGACTAGGACTTTTGTGTCTAAAGTTAGCCTGACCCTATCCAGACGTGCAGGTGCAGTTTCATGTTCAAACTGATCTGTTTTATTTAGAAATCAAGCTAAAACTGTACTGTTGTCAATCATTCAATTTTTACACACAAGACCCTTATTTTCTTTAGCAAAGCCTTTGACCAGAGCTATCAAATTTTCAAAGCTACAAGCAAGCAATTTTGTTGGACTAAGTTAATCGTAAAATAATTAGCACTAATAATGCAATGCAGTCTCACTAGAGGGCGTACTTTTACCATGACACAAAAACAGTGTATTTTGAGCACGAGTTCACAGCTGTTTTTAGTACTTATGTTACGCCGTGCATTTAGCACGATATGAAAAAGAGTAGGGATGCACCGATCCGATACTGGGATCAGATATCGGTGTCGATCCAGGGAATTTTCCTGGATCGGGTATCGGTTCCATGATATCGGTGCAGCTGATATCCTGGTTGTGCCTTTAATTGGACATAATGAGACTAATTTATTGGCTGGTGTTGATCCAGAACGTCTCATATTATTGGACATTTTATTCAGATTAAGTAGTTAAGTTGTGGCTGCACTAGAAATAACAGTTACATAACACTATATGACAAAATGAAAGTAGAGCATTTTCAGTCCTTAGTATCGGCTGATATCGGGTATCGGTAGATCCTTAAAGCCGAAATCGGTATCAGAACTGAAAAAGCTGGATCGGTGCATCCCTAAAAAAGAGTAAAAATGAAGTCAAAATAGAACGAGTTTTGGTTGCAGCCACGTGGGGACGTTTTCTTCAAGTGAAATGGGTAAGTTCAGGCATAGAGTTACTAAAATGTGTAAGATTAGGTCTGGGGCTTGGGGCAGGTTAAGATTAGAATCAGGATTTCATTAATATAAGAACATGTCTTAACAACCACCATAGAAATGAATGGAGACTGTGAACTCGTGCTATTCATACATCATTTACATGTTGTGTAAATGTACGCTTTCTTGTGAGATTGGGCTCAATAACGGGAGGTGCACACATTAGCATATTTAGCATTAGCTTCAAGACATGAATGAACTGTTAAAAAACAGCATTTTAGGAAAGGTTTAGCAACGTAAAGCGGACATGAAACAAATGTGAAAATCACCTCTTAAGCCTCGTGAAAGAGCAGATCCTGATCCAAAACGAAACACACAAGCTCAGACAATATGCTTCCGTCCATCAGAAGTAATTCACCAAAGTTTGTGTCAGGTCCCACACAGTAAGTTACAATATATATCCTGACAGAATCTGACATTTTTTTTCTGCTTTTGTGTTTAAAATCCCTCCAAAAACAAGTTAGTTTACACTGGTTTAGATGGAGGTAACGTCATCTTCTGCCTCCAGCTAAGCTCCGCCCACAAGAATTTTACTAACATGCAAGGGGTCTGCATGTGTAAGTCCTCAAGTACACTTCCTGATAGTTTGAAGCAGCAGCAGCTCTGGGGATGTGTGGGAATCATGTCTTTACAAAACTCAGCGCTGTTTTTGTCTGAAGCCAGGCGCTCGTGTGAAATGAAGGTTATTGATCCAGATGTGACCGGCTCACTGAGTCTGAGTGGCTCTGGAGGAGAGAGTGGACCTCCTGCCCTGCTGCTGCTGCTTTTATACAACAGCATTTGTGCTTCTCAAGCTTTTCACTGTTAAAGGTGACGCATCATGTGAAACGCACTTGTCTGAGTGTTAGCCATGTTCTAACAGTGTCTCATCAGTAGTTCACTCACACTTGTCTTTAGATGGATTCATGCATGTTTGAATGATCATGTTTTGTCTTGCAGCAGATTCAGAAAAGCTGTTTTCACCTACCACCTGTCCCTGTCCACCTGTCTGTCTACACTGTTTACTTCTGCATAGATACAGTCGGCATCAAAGGCCACGCCCACTAACGGACTCTGAGGGGGAAAGCTAACATGTGGAGTGAATCAGAACAACAGCTTTATCAGTCACTGCACAACAACTACAACAGCAAATGTGAACTTTAGGAGATTTATTGTGTCAAATACAGACACGAAGACATGGAGATAAATAAAGTGATTCAACCTTCCAAGTATGAAAATATATCTAGCAATGCGAACGATAGCTGCGAGCTAGCTGCTAGCGTGATGCTAGCACCACCTGGCGTCTTTTAGCAACCTTTTCTTAACTTTAATTGTTTTTTATTTTTGTGACATAACATCTCAGTAACCTCCATTTAAACCCAGTTGTAACTCAACTTGAATTATTTGTGCTAAAAATACATTTAATTCGCCAGCAAACATCTTAAAGAGGTAAACAGTTTAACTTCGGGTCTCATTTCTAAAGCCTACTTACGCACAAAATGAGCCTCGAAAAGTACGGAGCAGTCTTTTACGTAAAACTTGGGATTTATAAAAAACATCTTGAACGTGAAACATTACGTATCTCTCCTGCACATTTTGGACGTTGCGTATGTGAGACAGACTTCACTTAAACACGACTCAGAGGCAGGAGAGACGTGAGAGGACGGCAGGTTTGAGGAACATTTGAAATGGGCAAATATGACTTTAATTAAAACAAACAAACAAAAAAAAAACAAGTATTTTTTTCAAAGCGCTCATAAAGCTTATGTGGGTGCGCACTTGTTCACGCTCTTACGTGCACGTGCGCTTCACGCTGAATGATCCCGCAGCAGTCGTATCTAGTCTCTATAATAAACGTTCACTAGACAGTCTGACCCGCGTTTAGGGAGCACGCGCGTCACACGCACGAGCTCATGTCCCTCCGTCTTTTCCTCATGTCGCTGCTTCTTCCCAAACCTCGGACCACAGCATGCGGCTGCAGGCTTTATAAAAGCGATGACTTTTCCCCCTTTCATGTTTGTTTAACGATCTTTACAGCTGCACCAAAGCAATAGTTCAGATAAAGTAGACTAACGTGTTTAAAGTGACAGTGTGTAAAAGTGTCTCAGAGCAAAGATCACTCTTGAATCCACTTCCTCTGAGCCTGTGTGATGTGTCCAGCTGCAGCGTGTCTCCTCTGCTCCTCCCTCTGTCAGTCAAACTCACTCATTATCACCTCATGTTTATGTAAATCACTCATTTTCGCATCTGTTTATGGTGAGGCGGAAGTGTGAAGAGGGCGTGGCCTGAGGTGCTGAGGTGGGATCTTGCTGCTCAGTAGGAAAATAACTCTTACGGAAGGTTTTATAAATCTGGATCATTTTTCACTCAGGACAAATCTCAGTTTTTTTCGTAGTAGCTTTTCCAAGTAGATTTTTACGCACTCTTTTATAAATGTGACCTCTGTTCTTTATTATAGTGAGACAGGAGCAGAGATAAAGTACAGACGCTCACTACTCAAGTAAAAGTACAGTTACTTGTGTAAAAAAGTCAAAGTTCTGCCAAAGCTGCTTTACTTGAGTAAAAGTATAAAAGTAAACGTGTGTAAATTTACTTGAGTAAAAAAAGTAAAAAGTTCAATCACACTGCCTTGAGTGATTATCTAGTCTCAGTGACTAGATATTTCGCAGGTTATTTCTCTTGTTTCAAGACATTTCTGATGTTTTCAAGAGATTAGAGCTTGAATCACATTTGCCAATGAGGCAAGTAAAATATATTAAGTCATGAGCAAATCATTTGAAATAAATGTATTGAAATAAGTCATATATTCCTGGTATATCAAGGAACATCACCTTAAAGGGGTCCTATAGTGTTTTTACGACTATTTAGTAAGAAACTAGAACATAGATCAGTATTTTACCTTTTGTTCATTGTAAAACACAAAGTTGATCTAAAACAACTTAAAAATAGAAACAGCTCTATTGACCTGTTTAAACCTGCAGATCTGATAAGCCCCGCCTCTTCACTTTAAAATGTAACTGTGAAAAGCAACAGATTTTAAATAACTAATAATTATTGTTGGAAAGTGGCCACGGGACAGTTTTGAACCATTTATATTTCATTTTGCAGGAATCAATTCAAATTCTTCAAATCAAGGGAGGCCAATATAACAAGGTTCAAATCTTTAAATATGATACTTTACATAGTAGGTCCCTTTAATCCAAAAATACCAATAATAAAGGTTAAACCAGATGTTTTACCAATCTAGAAATACATTTTTTGCGGTTTGCAGAGTTGGTCTGTAATTTTGTGCAGTGTGAGATAGTCTTTATAGTAAATGAAATATAATTGATCTGACTTTTATCATGTGATAAATACAAAATATAACGTTTTTGGCAATTTATAGCAGCAGCAGGTCTGATCTGGTATTGAGAGGAAACTATATGAGCTCATAAAGTAACTCACAAAGTAGGGAGTAGAAAGTACAGATATTTCTTGTAAAATGTAAGAAGTAAAGGTAAAAAAATCTCCAGATTTTATAATACTCAAGTAGAGTACAGGGGTCACATTTATAAAAGAGTGTGTAAATAAATACTTGGAAAAGCTACTACGAGAAAAACTGAGATTTGTCCTGAGTGAAAAATGATCCAGATTTATAAAACCTTCCGTAAGCGCTCTTTTCCTACTGAGCAGCAGAAAACTGTGGCCAGGATCAAGCCTCTGGCCACGCCCTCTTCACACCTCTGACCACGCCCCCCTCACACCTCTGTCTCACCATAAACAGATACACAAATGAGAGATTTAAATAAACATGAGCTGATAATGAGTGAGTTTGACTGACAGAGGGAGGAGCAGAGGAGACACGCTGCAGTGGGACACATCACACAGGCTCAGGGGAAGTGGATTCAAGAGTGATCTTTGCTTCTCTGAGACACTTTTACACACTGTCACTGAAAACACAGTCATTCTAAACACGTTAGTCTACTTTATCAGAACCACTGTTTTGGTGCAGCTGTAAAGATTGGTAAATAGATGTGAAAGGGGGAAAAGTCATATCACTTTTGTGAATCCTGCAGCCACATGCATGGACACACGGACACGTCGTCTGCGCTGTGGTCCGGGGTTTGGGAAGAAGCGATGACATGAGGAAAAGACGGCGGGACGCGGGTGCTCCTAAACGCGAGTCAGACTGTCTGGTGAACATTTACGATAGAGACTAGATACTTCTGCAGCAGGATCATTCAGCGTGAAGATCGTCCATAAGCTTTATGAACGCTTTGAAAAAATGTTTGTTTTTTTTTAAATATAGTTATATTTGCCCATTTCAAATGTTCCTCACACATACCGTCCTCTCGTCCTCTCACGTCTCTCCTGTCTCTGAGTCGTGTTTAAGTGAAGTCTGTCTCACATACGCAACGTCCAAAATGTGCGGAGATTTGTTATCACCACTTTACATCCGCACAGTCACTGAAATTAAAAACACATCTCACATCCCTCCTCACATGAATACAGCAGCTATAACAGTTTTTCTTAAACCCAATAAAGACCCCACCCAACATTCCAGCTATAGACCTCTCTCTTTGCTCAATACAGATTTAAAGATAATCACCAAAACTCTGGCCAGTAGATTGGAAAAAGTCACACCCCTTCTAATTCATCCTGATCAAACCGGTTTTATCAAAAACAGAAACTCTTCAGACAATCTACGCAGATTATTCAATTTAATAAACATATCTCAACACTCAAATATCAAAACCATTATTACATCATTAGACGCTGAAAAAGCATTTGATAAGGTAAACTGGACATTTCTATTTCATACACTCCATCAATTTGGCTTCGGAGAGTCATTTATTCATTGGATAAAGACACTCTACACTTCACCCAAGGCAACAGTTACAACTAATGGTACTACTTCAGCCACATTCACACTATACAGGGGTACACGACAAGGATGTCCACTCTCTCCATCTCTTTTTGCATTATTTATCGAACCACTTGCATCCGCCATACGTCAATGCGATAACATTAAAGGAATAGGCATCTGCAACATACAACACAAAATTAGCTTATACGCAGACGATATTTTACTTTTCTTGCAAAAACCTAAACAATCACTAAATGAAGTATTCAAAATAATGAATTATTTTTCATCCATATCAGACTACACAATCAATTGGAATAAATCTACTATACTCCCGCTCACCGACAAAGCTTGGGACTCTGCAGCTCAGGATTTATTCCCTAGCATACACATTGGCAATATCAAATATTTAGGCATTAATATTTCCCCCAGGCTGTCAGAGTTGCTCTCACTAAACCATAATCCACTTCTTGAAACAATTAAAGATGATTTAACAAGATGGACAAACCTTCCACTCTCCATAATCGGACGCATTGCCTCAGTAAAGATGAAAATTCTCCCCAAACTCAACTACATGTTCGCTAACATTCCTGTCACCCCGCCAGATAAATGGTTTCAGTCACTTGACTCCTTAATGATACAATTTTACTGGAAGAATAAAAAATCAAAAATTAAACTCACAACTTTACAAAAAAATAAAGCCCAAGGCGGTCTTAACGCTCCAAACTTCATCCACTACAATTTAATATCTCATTAACAGATCTACCAGCTTTAAACATCACTCTTAAAAAACACCCCTCTTTTAAAAATTTAACTATCTCAACAACTCTGACAGCCTGGTGGAAAGCTTTAAAACTAACAAACTCATCCACTGCACCTTGCAAACACACTCCCATTTGGCATAACCCTGATTTTCATTCAAACAACATCACACTTCACTTTCGCTCATGGGAACAAAAAGGCATTACACACCTCTGTCACTTATTCAACAACAATACATTCATGACTTTTCAACAACTCCTTGATCAATATAAGCTACAGAGCAACAACAACTTCCAATATCTACAAATCAAATCGATAATAAAAAGTAAAATCAAAATCTACGATAACTCACTAAACCCACCCCAACTGCTTGAAAAAATAAAGAATATTACTGATATTAAAAAGCTTACATCTAAATTATACAAACTACTCATTACAGACAATGCAATATACACCCCGCAAAATAAATGGAATATGGAAATTGACACACAAATACCGCATGAACTTTGGACTGAAATCTGTTTAAACACCTTTTCTATGTCATCAAATACCAACTTACAACTCATCCAATATAAAATAATTCATAGAACACACATAACACAATACAAAAAATACAAAATGGGACTAGCGGACACAAACACATGCACACAATGCAAAAAAGGAACCATAGACACACACTTTCATGCACTCTGGGAATGCCCACCAGTCCAGGCTTTTTGGAACTCGGTAACTCAAATACTCACAGATATCCTGAGCTGCAGAATCCCTCTCTCTCCATCCCTTTGTTTACTGGGCCTTACTTCTACAAGCTCCATACCTACCAAATATAAAAACAGCCTACTAACATCTCTAACTATCGCCAAGAGGATAATTCTACAAAACTGGAAATCGAAAAACTCTATAAATGCCAGTCAATGGACTAATTCACTCATTCAGTATATCATAACAACTCAAACTACAGCCTATCAGGACAATGACATACTGCTTTTCATGGAAACTTGGTCACCATTTATTAATCATTTCAATATCACCACTTAACTATAGATTCCCACAAGAAGACCAACACTCTCAAACTCTTACAAATGCCATGCACATCAATGGACAAAAATTCAGATGCACAAAGGTGATAAACGCTATATAAATATGCACACATGCACACAAACATGCACATAGTCACTCATACAAATCCTTTTATATTTATTCATATAATTTGTGTTTATCTGTTGTTTTTTTTTTATTGTTTTTTTTTTTTTTTTTGTTCTTTTTCTTGTTCTAATTTGTATTTATTTTTTATTTTATTTTATTTTATTTATTTATTTATTTATTTTTTTTTCTCTTCTTCATTGCTGGCACTGCACTGTTGCTATTTTATTGTCATTGCTAATGCCATTACAATATTGAGCTATTACTAAAATTTAAAACTCAAAAAAGATGAGACACTTCCAAACCACTTTCAGACTAGGAACTGCAAGGGGGAGGGTTGGCTGTCAAGGGATGGTGATCCCTAGAATTGCTAACCTACCTATAAAACCTTGCTTTTTTTAATGCATAGCAAAGGACACCCATACATACACTAAACACAATACGACAAAGTAATAATGATAATAACAGTGAGAATAACAATTGTAAAAATAATAGTAACAACATTAATAATAACAATATACCAATAATAAGAGTATTAACAGTAATATAAATAGTATAATTAAAAATTATAACATTGACAAAGAAAGTGATAATAATGACATTAATAAAGATAATTAAAAACAAATGGTGACGCAAGGACAGTGATGGCGATAGTGGCAGTGGTGCAATGAAGATAACTGCTTATAATAACCTGCTACTGCTGTCAGCATCATCACAATTATCATAAAAGCATTAACAAAGCAAACAACAATTACAATAATATCCATGTCTATGTGCCTTCTGTTTATTATTAATAATTTATTTATTTTTATTTTATTATCATTATTATGATTAATACTATTATTATTATTTTATTTTTTTTACCTTTGTGTTAACTCGCTTTGTATTCATCTGCCCACCTCACGACATGCATATGCACTCATACCTTCATTATTATATATTTTAACATCAATACACTACCATAACAGTACTACTCTTTTGCATCACATCATATGATTAGCTTTCTCCTAATTTCGTCCCATCTTCTGTAAGTTTCTCTCTCTCTCACTCCTTGTTTCCTTAAAAGCCGAATAACAAATATTGTAATCTTGTAAATATTGTAAATATTGAATGTAGCTTTTTTTCCAGAAAGCCAGAAAACTAAAGATGTAATTTTGTAAATATTGTAAATATGGAATGTAGCTTTCTATCACCTGGTGTTCAATAAAAGGAAAAAAAAAAAAAAAAAAAAAAAAAAAAAAAAAAAAAAAAAAAAAAAAAAAAAAAAAAAAAATGTGCGGAGAGATACATAATGTTTCACATTCAAGATGTTTTTATAAATCCCAAGTTTTGGGTAAAAAGCTGCTCCGTACTTTTCGAGGCTCATTTTGTGCGTAAGTAGGCTTTAGAAATGAGACCTCAGATACTCAAGAAAACTACTTAAGTACAGTACTTGAGTAAAAATACTTAGTTACTTGTCATTTCTGGACAGCAGATGTTTTCCCTCTCAGCAGGCCACGCCCCCAACAGTGACGCGTTGCCGACTGGATCTATACTACTGGAATAATCCTGGGAGAATGACCTGCTTTCTCCAAACCAAAATCAGAATCGGATGTTTACATAAACCAGAATTTACAAAATTGCAGATCATAACCAGGATATTCACAGCCATGTAAACACACTCAATGTAAACAGTCACAAGTGTGAATGAAGCTAAACACAACTGCATCTGTGTTTGGGCTTAAAAACAGCTCCTTTTACAGCCTGATGCCTGCTCCGGTTCTCCAGTGAGTCACACGCCGCCGCCGTGTGTGAGCCGCATATGGAAACAGAGCTTCGTTAGCCGCGTTAGCTTCGTTAGCGGCCTGACTGACGGCTCGTGCTGACGGGAAGCAAAAAGCAGCCTCATAAGCATCTGTTCAATGGCAATTAGTGAACACACACAAGAGAGCCCATCGATCCGGGAACACCATCGATTTCCTTTAGCCCGCCGCGCGTCCCAGTCTGGAAAATTGAACAAGACGGATGCAGGGGGGGGGCACATGTGGCTAATTGGGGACAAATGGATGTAAGGAGGACGGCTGCTGTGGACAAGGACATGTTCACTCAGAGATGTGGAGCGTTTGAGAGAGGGTCAGCGCCTCTCTCTGGGCAAACTGTGGCCCGGGAGCCAGATGTGGACCTCCCCATGTGTTTATCAGGCCCTCAGCGCGTTTATGAGGAGAAGCTGTGAAGTGTTAAACATCATAACAAATGAAGTAAATAGTCTGAAAAGGATCTACAGAAAAGCTGCAAAAATACACTTTGTTATCATTTTCAAATGGTCTGAATCTTAGGTTTATTCTGATCTCAGACATGTTGAAAAAGTTGGATTTTTTTTTTAATTAGATCTTGATATTGTCCTAGTTTCAAACTTTACAAAGACATGACTATGAGCCAAATGATCAGCTAAAGTTAAGAACATTTGACTGGCCACACTGGTGAATTGATTTGTTTTAAGACAAATTCTCGGTGTAAAAAGTCAGAAGCTAAAGTTAAAAAATGCTTTGGGAGTTCTCCAGCCTTTTCTAGGAACAAGTCAAAGCAGTATTTACATAAATGCACTTTGTCAATTAGAATTTAAAAATGTATATACACTAAGTGAAAGACAAAAATAATTACAGGTTAAATCTGGAGTGGGCTTCTTTAGACCAACGAGTCTTTTACATGAGTCAGTTTACGTCCAACTGAATGTGTACTTTTAGGATTTGTATATGATGCACTTCTCCTCAGTGTGTACGCAGCCCTCTGGTTGGTCACTCTTCATGTGCACGCACACATTAGTAAAAACAACAGACACAGTGTCACAGAAAACACACAATGTACATTTGCTTCACACATTTCAGCTGAAACATGTAGTTTCACTGTGTCTGTTCTGACTAGTGACTAGAGAGCAGGGATCACCAACCTCTTTCAGCTCGAGAGCTACTTTTAGTCTGAGCACAGCGCGAAGATCTACCTACAGATTTACATCATTTTATTTAATTAGCCATGTTGAAAGTTTAGATTTTCAGACTAGTCGAAACACTGTTGGCCTTTAGACTTTCTTCAGTAGGTTATTATAAGTAATAATAATTATAGTAATAATATTTCATCAAAATGTAAACCTGCTACATTGTAACACAGTAGGATAAATTTAAAAATAAATGATTGTGGCTACAAAAAAAGAAAGTTATGACTACTGTGTGATTGGTGATTACCATGGTAACAGTGAGGGGAGGGCTTGAGAAAGTCAACTTTCCTTTGACTCACATCAACAACAAACAAACTTCTGTACTTGTGACAACACACATGAGCAGCTAGGAGTCTGCGGCAGTGGCACTAGCATATACTTGTCTCCCCCATCTGCTCTTCTCTCTTTCTCTCCTCCTGCTCCTCTCTCTCTTCTCTCTTCCTCTCCTCCTGCTCCTTTCTCTCTCTCTTCTCTCCTCCTGCTCCTCTCTCTCTCTCTCCTCTTGCTCCTCTCTCTCTTCTGAGCGTGTTGGATCGTCTGGCGTTGTGTGGTCAGTGTGAGCTCCAGCGAGCTGACACTGGAGAAATCCAGCTGCCACATTTTGTGCTTGTAGTTTGAGCGTGTACATCTCGTGTTTATTTAATGTGTGTACATCGCGCGTGTACTTTGAGCGCGTACTTTGGGTGTGTATTTCGAGTGTGTATTTCGAGTGTGTACATCGCGCGTGTCTTGTGGTTTAAGTTCATATAAACAGGCAGGGGCTTTGGGATCTTCCGCCACTGCCTCAGAGATCTACCAGTAGATGTGATCGACGGGTTGGTGACTCCTGCTACAGAGAGTATAAACATAACACCAGGCTCATTCACCTCCACTGTATGATGATAAGTATTTTGACATATTTGCATTACTACTAGTACTTTTTTTTTTTTTTTTATGGGGGGGCGCATTGTACTCGCTTGGTTTCCTGTTTGCCGTGCCTTGTTTTCACAGCTTCACCAAAAAGGGCTCCAGAACGCTCCGGCGGACCACACAAAGTTCTATTCAACAGAAAAGATCCAGACGACCGGAGCAGAGCCGGACGGATCGCTGTGTGAGAGCCTCTCGTTACGCCGGACCAGAGTAGGACTGGATGCAGTGTGAGCGATGTAAGTGAGTTTGACTGTGATGATGATAACATTAACACAAACACAGGAATAAACTGCACTAAACACTGAAACAAGTGAACACATAGCTACTTCAGTCTCACAGTTTGTCCTCAGTCCAGAAGCAGCTCTCTTCCTCTCGACTCAGGAGAAACTAGAAAAAGACAATGACAGTTTCCTAGGTTCTGTTCACATTCTAATATGATGATGTCATGAGGGTTTTCCTGAACGGGCTGGTCTGAGCTGTCACCTGTCAGTCCCGTCCATCAGAACTCAAACACTGTGGGACTCTCCGGCTGCACTTGTGTCTCTGTCAGAGGAGCAGAGGCGGGGGTAAGTTGGAACCTGCTGTCAGGACGTGTCTCTGTGATGAGGTTCACACAGAAGCAGTCCACGAGTCCAGTGACATGTTCCCACTTCTCACTTGTGTGTAATATCAGACACAGAGCTTTGACAGAAGGCACTGGGACAGGATCTGCACAGACTGTCTCTAAGACCTGCAGAACTTCTCTATCTGAGACTTTTCGATGGCTGGCAGTAGTTTAATGGTAATAAAATACATGTTCAGTCAGACACAGGGCTTTTAGGCAGCTCCTCCACTGTCACAGGACAGTCTAAAGAAAACTGTGAATACAAGTTCTGTCCCAAAGAATTGGGTCTCTCTCTCTTCTCTCCTCTCCTCTATCTCTCTCTTCTCTTCTCTCCTCTCACTCTCTCTCTCCCTCTCCTCTCTCACTCTCTCTCCCCTCTCTCTCCCTCTTCTCTATCTCTCTCTCCTCTCACTCTCTCTCCTTCTCCTTTCAATCTCTACCTCTCCTCTCTCACTCTCTCCCTCTCCCCTCTCTCCCTTCTCTATCTCTCTCTCCCTCCCTCTCTCTCTCTCTTCTCTCTCTCCCTCTCCTCTCTCTCTCTTTCTTTCTCTCTCCCTTCTCACTCTCTCCCTTCTCTATCTCTCTCTCCCTCCTCTCTCTCTTCTCTCTCTCACTCTCTTCTCTCTCTCCCTCTCCTCTCTCCCTCTCTCTCTCTCATTCTCTCTCTCTCTCCTTCTCTTCTCTCCCTCTCTCTCATGTTACTCTCTCCTGTCCCTTTCTCTCTCTCTTCTCTCTCTCTCTCTCTCTCTTTACACCAACTCTCTCTTTCTCTCTTGTGCTGAAAAATGGTAAACATTTTACTCACAATTATCAACACAAGTTCTTTATCTTATTTATTTATTTATTTATTATTTATTTATTTATTTATTATTTATTTATTTATTTATTTATTTATTTATTTATTTATTTATTTATTTATTTATTTTTACAGTGACTGACTGACTCATCTTGTGAATCCAGTTTTACAGAGTCCACATGTTTAAACTCGTGTCCTCTGACTGGTTCTTCTCAGCGCAGCCTGAACAAAAGAGAACACAGCCTACAGAGCACACTTTGCATAACAATGACGTGACAAACGACAGACATAATGTTCTCTGCCCGTGCTATTTGTTGGAATTATGATGTTCTTTTTACGTCTCCGTCTCTCGTCAGCAATTTTCTAATGTTGGGATTACCATCGGAACATTTCATTATCGCGCAGAAGGAACAATGAGAGGTAACAGGAGAATGGGGCTCAGGAGAGAAGACGGCTCCATCACAAAAGCACAATCCTCCAGGAGAGCTGCGTGTTTGTTTGTTGTTCGTTCGTCCGTGTAATCCTGAGATGTGTGAGGCACGTTTGATGATTTTATAATTTGTCGACTAAAAGCTGTGAGGATTATGCACATTTACAAATCAAAGTCATGTTTTTGTAAAGCCCAAAATCACAACAACAGTGGCCTCCTTCTGCTTGGCCGTGTCCGAGTGTCACCTGGACATACATTTTACACACTGTATTAAAACATATTTTTAATAATGACTGGATTTTATATTGGTAAATAAAATAGTGAGATTAGGTCTAAAACATAGAAGCTGAAACAAAAAAAATCATTTTGACAAGAAACTACAAAGTTAATGATACAAACCACAAGAAACCTTTTTATTATTGTGTAGCAGTACTTGGATGAGCTTGTGATTGAGTTATTGTCATTTAGAAATCACATTATCAAAAGAAAAGTATCAAACTAAAACATGCATCTACTCATAACATCGACAAACCAGCCTGAGCTAAAGAAACAGCAACAGACGTAACGCAGATACACTCAGTACAGTGTGTCTCTGTGGTCTGAGCGCCGGGTCCGGTCCTGGTCCAGTCCTGGTCCAGTCCTGGTCCAGTCCTGGTCCTGTCCTGGTCCAGTCCTGGTCCTGGTCCTGTCCTGGTCCAGTCCTGGTCCTGTCCTGGTCCTGTCCTGGTCCAGTCCTGTCCTGGTCCAGTCCTGGTCCTGTCCTGGTCCTGTCCTGGTCCAGTCCTGGTCCTGTCCTGGTCCAGTCCTGGTCCTGTCCTGGTCCTGGTCCGGTCCAGTCCTGGTCCTGTCCTGGTCCAGTCCTGGTCCTGTCCTGGTCCTGTCCTGGTCCTGTCCTGGTCCTGTCCTGGTCCAGTCCTGGTCCTGTCCTGGTCCGGTCCAGTCCTGGTCCTGTCCTGGTCCAGTCCTGGTCCTGGATTCTGCTCAGAGGGAAAACGAGACAGAGTGGTGGTTCTGACAGAGGTTCCAGTCGGGTTCTGTCTGGACATCCATGTCACGCTCTGGTCTGAAAGTCCTGAAAGTAGCAAGAGTGATTCCATGTGCAGAGGACTAGACTGGGCGGTGTTCATGGGTCGCGGTTGGTTTGGAGGTGAAGCGTCCTGTTCTACAGCGCTCGGAGTGGCTCTTTCTCAGCTCCTGTTTCTTCCCGTAGAGCCTATCCAAGCGGGGTCTGGATATTTATCTAGAACCCGATTGGATTGGAAGAGAAGCTTTTTTTGCTTTTTTTACTTAGGCTATTTATTTCTTAGACCTTCGTTCTCGTTCTGTCTCACTGTCTTAGTCCCTCCTTCTGTCCCGCTGTCTAAAGCCGGCTGCAGACTACAGGAGTTTTGGCCTGATTTTAAACCCGATGTGCCTCTCTATGAGTTCAGGAGGCGTGGCCAGAGTAACCATTTTCGTGAGAGATTTTCTTGTCGTTTCTCTCCTTATGTTTGTGCATCAGTGCGACTATTTGTCAGGATGCATCATGGTGAGGTTCACCTGCTGCATGTGCACATAAAATAAAGAAGAAAACATTGCCTCATCGTCTGTAAACAAATGTAACGCTTTGTGCACGTAATCCAAGTGCAGGATTCTTTTTATGATCATTAGACATCATCTCCAACACATCTGCTCCTTAAACGATGTGAGAAGCACCGACTTTATTATATAGAACATGGCCAACACGGAGTTTGTTAAAACATTTCAACTCACAATGCCTCAGTGTAACAGCTCCTTACCTTTTATGAGCCTCTCTCCTCTGTGACGTTTATAAACCTGCTTTAATCCATCATGTTTCATTGTTCACTTTTATAACAGCGCACATGCGCTCGATCACGTGACACATGCGCTTGTTCGCCGTCAAAAAAATTGCAAAAGATCCAAAACTCTTGTAGTGTGCAGCCGGCTTTAGACCCTCCTTCTGTCCTGCTGTCTTAGACCCTCCTTCTGTCCGCTGTCTTAGACCCTCCTTCTGTCCCGCTGTCTTAGACCCTCCTTCTGTCCTGCTGTCTTAGACCTCCTTCTGTCCCGCTGTCTTAGACCCTCCTTCTGTCCTGCTGTCTTAGACCCTTTGATTTGTATGCATGTTTTAATAAATTCTTCTCAAAATTAATTAAAAATTAATTGGCTAACCAATCAAATCTTTAATGTTAACATTGGCTCTGCCCATTATTCAGCTTTTGCTCAACTCAAAATGTGAGCAGCTATATTTTGAGCAGCATTTTACATAAAATACCTTGTTTCTATATGAAAACATGGCATTTTATTGTTTATTTTCCTATTCACTTGCAGTTTCTCGCCTTAACCATATTATTTTCTAACATCTGCTCTCAAACAATCTGTCATTTGTTCGACTGGCATTATAGCCTGTTGTTATTCCTATCTGTTGTCATGTTGGGATTACCATCGGAACATTTCATTAGGACGCAGACGGATCCATGGAGAGGAAACAGGAGAATAGAGCTCAGTGGAGAAAAGCCCTATAACCAGCACAAATCGCTCTGTTCTCGCAATCCTCCAGGAGAGCCGAGCAAACACACGGGCATTTGTTTGCTGATGGTGGAGGCCTTGGAGAGCATGTATGTACACACGGGCATATGATTAGGGCTTTGTGCGCCGAGGTAGAAGCACCGCCATGAATACTAAACAGTCCCAGTGCTCCCGGCTCTCTTTAGGAAGATAAAGCAATTATGAGCTGTTTTAATCTTTTGACAAGGCCTCTTCCTCTGGGGCCGGCGTGTGGATGTGTAGATGTAGAGCAGGTCCTGGAGTGTGGAGCTGTAAACACCTGTCGTGGTCTGTGTGGCTCTGCTGGGACTGTGAATGTGTGTCCTCAGAAAACACACAGCAGAGAACGGCTCCATGTGTGAGGTCACATGTGGGCTTCAGGAGAAAAAAAAACAAACATAATAAAAGATTAGCTTTTTTCTAATTCTTTTTTGTTCAATATCTGATAAAAAAAAAGACAAAATAACATTTAAGAATTACCTGGAAATGTTAAAGATGAACAACAATATGCAAGAGTCACAGTGGGCATGGACAAGGGTTCATAAGATCTTGGGAATTTCACCATTTAAACACAACTAGAACAATCCAAAAATGTGCATTGGTAAATCTCCCTTTATGTGGTGCAAATGTCTTGACAAAGGGATCCAAACAGTGCATCTGTACAGGGATGACAATTTGACGTCATTCGATATGTTAAAAGATACCTTTAATTTAACAGACAAAGCAGATTGTTGGGAGTATTTACAAATCAGAAGCAGTGTCAGCTCGAATTTTTGCTTAAATAATCTGCCAAAAAATAGTGTGTTATACAGGATTGGTTTGATATGCCAAGTAAATGTAAACAGTGTCATTGTACTATAAGAGGCTTTTAATCCACCAAGGTGTGACATGTGGGTCTGAGATTGAGCTGGTAAAAAGCTTTGGATGTTGAAATTCCTGAGAATGTTTGTTGTAGCATAGTTTCAGGTGTAGGATGGGCTACTAGAGATGAGGAGTACATTTATTTATTATAAAAGTGTTCACAGGTTTTACTTTACTCCATCAAGGTTATTTAAAATGGGACTGTTGCAAAAGAACTTGGAACTGACACAGGCACATACCTTCACCTCTTTTGGGAATGTTCTAAGGTGACTTGGAGAAATGGATTGGTCTTCCTATTCCAACATCACCACAGATGTGTTTGCTGGGAGATAAGTCTCTCAAACCTGCTGGACTTACAATGGAAATGTACAGGCTCGTGGTGGCTGGTTTCATTGTGGCTTCCAGACTGATTCTAAGGATCTAGAAGAGTCCTCATAAGCCACAGATTGAGGATTGGATGAACCTAATGACAGAGACTGCTGCGTCTGAGATGCTCATTTCCAAAGTAAGACATGGACATATGTTTTTTGTCATTCATTAAGGGAAATGATTAGACTGTAGCAAAACCTTAATTGGTATGTGACAAAAAGCACTGTTTTATTATTGTTGTTGTTGTTTTTTTTATTATTATTATTATTATTTGTTTTGTATGAGTGAATGTTACTTGTGCCCATGAAAGTAAAAAACAAAACAACAATTTAATTTGAAAAAAAATAAAAATAAAAAAAAGATTAACAAAAAATAAATTGTACATCTGGGGTGCACGGTAGCACAGTGGTTAGAGCTCTGGCTTCCCAATAAGGAGGCCGTGGGTTCGACTCCCGGGTCGGACCATATCAACATCTCATGATCTCTCTGGTGGAGTTTGCATGTTCTCCTCGTGTCACCGTGGGTTTTCTCTGGTTTCCTCCCACCTCCGCAAACATGCGTGTTTAGGTTCATTGGGCATCACTGTAAATTTCCCTTAGTGAGTGAATGAGAGAGTGAATAGTTTTCTGTCTAACCCTGTGACAAGTTGGCCATTGTCCAGGGTGTTCCCCGCCTAAGGCCCAAAGTCACTGGGATAGGCTCCAGTCACCTGTGACCCCTAACGGGATTAAGCGGTAGAAAATGAATGAATAAAAAAAAAAAAGATTAACAAAAATAAATTGTAATTCTCCCATTGAATCAAATGAACCATTTTGGTATGAGTCAAACTCACTTTTCTACCGCTTGTTCCCTTCAGAGCTGACGTGACTGGAACCTATTGGTGGTTCTGACTGGGGGACACCCTGCCTGGATTTAACTTCCTCTAGTGAAACGTGCTGATGTCTGTCTACTTCAAAAAGGTCCCTATGATTACACAAAGCCAGCTTAGACTTTGTGCATGTATATGTGAGCTTTGTGCCTAAAACAAGACTTCACCTGAAAGAGTGAGCTTGAGTGAGAGAGATGGTAAACGTGTGAAGAGCGATGAACACAAATAAGATCATGTATTAAAGGTCTGGTGTCAGAGTTGCAACTGTGCAAATCTGAATATGAACACGAGCCTCTGTTTCTTATATAATTGCCCACCACTACAAGCAAAGGAAATGTCCGTGGCATTTACACTTTTATTTAGTTTTTCATGTGCCTCTAAACTCAGCTGGAGCCTGTGGAGGTCTGTAAGCACCAGAGTCATGTTTCCTTTAATAATCTCACTGCTGTGCCCTGAACCAGCTGAATGTTTTTTTATAAAGCTTTTAGAGCTAAAGGTAGCAGTAAACTATTCACCCTATAAGTGCTGAGGTCGTCTGTGTGAAATACAATCCTGTAAATGTAGAGACAGTAAACTTTCACCTGGAGAATAGAAACTGATATCTCTCTGTTATTTTATACAATCACAGAGTTGAGTCTAGAATCTTCCCAAAAATGTGTAAGAGAAGCTGAGTCTGTGATGCATATAAAAGCTTCTGTAGGTGTAATGTTAATGTAAATGAATCTGTTAGTTTGCAATAATATCATGTTTATCTGTGAACACAGGCTTGTAAGGAAAGATCTGTCGTTTATTCTCACAAGATTCACAGCAGTATTCCAGAGGTCTGCACAGTCGTGTCTTACCTTGAGCAGTTATAATGTTGCCTGCTCATCTTATGGGACAGCATCAGCTGCTCCCAGTGATCCAGAGTGAAGCTTAGGGCCTGTCCCCACGAAGCCAAGCTCAGGTGTTTCAGCACAAATCTTTGTCCTAAACCAACATCGTCCACACAAAGCAGGAGTTTTAGGACTGAAAACGAAGATTTCTGAAACCAGGTCTCAGGGTGAAGAGATTTCAAAACTCCGGTTTAGCGTCTCCGCAGTTACGCAGTATCTATCAGATTATTTTTTTTCACGATGACATCACTACACCAAAGTCACGTCTCATTTGCCAAATGTACTGACCTTTGACCTTTATATGTTGTTCACTATGAAAATCTGCGTCTCATTTCACCGTAAACCACAGACGACATAAAGAAAAACAAAAATAAATCCCTTACAATCTCTTTTAAATCCGTATTGAAACATTGTCAAAATAGATTCTGAAGCATAAATCCACTTTCTGTGTCTCTTCTGCAGGTTTTAGATCCATGTTGTTCATTCAGAATGTTTGTGAACTTTAACATATAAATAGAGTTCTCCGCTAAGTTTTTGTTTACGTTAAACCTTCTTTTTTCATTGCGTCGTTTCTACTTCCTGTCTGTGCCAGTGTCACAGCGCCACACTCTGGTCAGTTACAAGCATTACACCGGCTTCAGGCTGGTTTTACTGAAGGCAGCTCCATCTTTACGCAGATCGTTTTTAAAACTACCCTTGTTTTGTCTTCGTGTGGACAAGGTCTTATATGTTCCAAATGTTTGTTTGATTCGTGTTCGAAATCCAAATATTGCAAAAATATGAAGAGACAGCTTTTCATGAGCAGTGACACAAATCTTGTTGAACTCTGCAAAACACTGTTTCTACTTTGTTGTCAGTTTCTGCATTTCTTCCCACCACAAGTGAGGTGGGATTGGTGTTTTCTTTTGATTGGGGTTAGGCTTTGTTTTAGTAAAGAGAAGTACCCTTACAGTAAAGCTCCAGGTCACACTGACATTGTCCAGTGTGATTATCAGGTCAGTGCAAGAGTCTCATAGGTGTGTTTTGTTTGTTACAGAGTTAGGTTTTCAATTCCTTCACACAGACACTAATGGTCTCATCGATCAAGCGTTTGCTCATGTGCAAAACAGGTGTGCAGGTCAGTTTTGTGTGTATGTTCTGCATATGTGCAGAACGCAAAACACTCACAAACTACAAATGCATTTTAATGGAATTTAGCACCTGACTAACCTAACTGATGCCTTTAGTGAGGCTTCAATGATCAGTGCAAGGGTGTTTTCATGCTCCTGTTCAGCTTAAAAAACAACAGCATCATTGTGAAGCTTCTTCGAGAATTTTAACATAAACAGTATGGTCCAGATTCATCAAGCTTTTGCTCATGTGCAAAACAGGTTAGAGGGACCAAACACTTGGCATTGATGACATTTTTCTTTTACACGGGACACTACAGATGAAGAATTTAAGGTGATGCAGATCTCTTTTGTTTATTGTACATCATCTTTTATTATTAAATGTATGCATAAATTCCTCGCAAATGACATGATTATTATTTTTTTTTTCCTGTTTGTACTGCAATTTAGCCCCTGGCTTGCTAAATCAGGCCCTATGTGTGGGACAATATGATTTGTTATGTGTCAAAATGGCAAATGGAGACAGGCAAGTCTGAAGGAACAGAGTGGTGATGAAAAACTGCACAAACCTTTAATCTGTTTTCTATGACCTTCTTTGAACAGTCAAAGCTCTACATTCCATGTTTGATTGACTGAGTATATAATGAGTATATAATGAGGCTAAAGTCTATGAAATGTGCTGGAAGAGGCGTGTGTGAGGTGGAACAGGCGTGTGTGAGGTGGAACAGGCGTGTGTGAGGTGGAACAGGTTTGTGTGAGGTGGAACAGGCTTGTGTGAGGTGAAACAGGCTTGTGTGAGGTGGAACAGGCCTGTGTGAGGCGGAACAGGTTTGTGTGAGGTGGAACAGGTTTGTGTGAGGTGGAACAGGTTGTGTGAGGTGGAACAGGTTTGTGTGAGGTGGAACAGGCCTGTGTGAGGTGGAACAGGCTTGTGTGAACAGGCGTGTGTGAGGTGGAACAGGCTTGTGTGAGGTGGAACAGGCTTGTGTGAGGCGGAACAGGTTTGTGTGAGGTGGAACAGGCTTGTGTGAGGTGGAACATACTTGTGTGAGGTGGAACAGGCTTGTGTGAGGTGGAACAGGCCTGTGTGAGGTGGAACAGGCTTGTGTGAGCTGGAACAGGCGTGTGTGAACAGGCGTGTGTGAGGTGGAACAGGCGTGTGTGAACAGGCGTTTGCGAGCTGGAACAGGCGTGTGTGAGGTGAAACAGGCGTGTGCGAGCTGGAAGAGGCGTGTGTGAGGTGGAACAGGCTTGTGTGAGGTGGAACAGGCTTGTGTGAGGTGGAACAGGCTTGTGTGAGCTGGAACAGGCGTGTGTGAACAGGCGTTTGCGAGCTGGAACAGGCGTGTGTGAGGTGGAACAGGCGTATGTGAACAGGCGTTTGCGAGCTGGAACAGGCGTGTGTGAGGTGAAACAGGCGTGTGCGAGCTGGAAGAGGCGTGTGTGAGGTGGAACAGGCTTGTGTGAGGTGGAACATACTTGTGTGAGGTGGAACAGGCTTGTGTGAGGTGGAACAGGCCTGTGTGAGGTGGAACAGGCTTGTGTGAGGTGGAACAGGCTTGTGTGAGGTGGAACAGGCTTGTGTGAGGTGGAACAGGCGTGTGTGAGGTGGAACAGGCTTGTGTGAGGTGGAACAGGCGTGTGTGAGGTGGAACAGGCTTGTGTGAAGTGGAACAGGCGTGTGTGAGGTGAAACAGGCTTGTGTGAGGTGGAACAGGCGTGTGTGAGGTGGAACATACTTGTGTGAGGTGGAACAGGCTTGTGTGAGGTGGAACAGGTTTGTGTGAGGTGGAACAGGTTTGTGTGAGGTGGAACAGGCTTGTGTGAGGTGGAACAGGCGTGTGTGAGGTGGAACAGGCTTGTGTGAAGTGGAACAGGCGTGTGTGAGGTGAAACAGGCTTGTGTGAGGTGGAACAGGCGTGTGTGAGGTGGAACATACTTGTGTGAGGTGGAACAGGCTTGTGTGAGGTGGAACAGGTTTGTGTGAGGTGGAACAGGTTTGTGTGAGGTGGAACAGGCGTGTGCGAGGTGGAACATACTTGTGTGAGGTGGAACAGGCTTGTGTGAGGTAGAACAGGCTTGTGCGAGGTGGAACAGGCTTGTGTGAGGTGGAACAGGCTTGTGTGAGCTGGAACAGGCGTGTGTGAACAGGCGTGTGTGAGGTGGAACAGGCGTATGTGAACAGGCGTTTGCGAGCTGGAACAGGCGTGTGTGAGGTGAAACAGGCGTGTGCGAGCTGGAAGAGGCGTGTGTGAACAGGCGTGTGTGAACAGGCGTGTGTGAGGTGAAACAGGCGTGTGTGAGCTGGAACAGGCGTGTGTGAACAGGCGTGTGCGAGCTGGAACAGGCGTGTGTGAACAGGCGTGTGCGAGCTGGAACAGGCGTGTGTGAGGTGAAACAGGCGTGTGTGAGGTGAAACAGGCGTGTGCGAGCTGGAACAGGCCTGTGTGAACAGGCGTGTGCGAGCGGTCATGTTTGGGGACACTCAGACAGATACACGTGTTCGTCAATGCCAATGGATTTTCAATGGCACGCTGTAGCTGGAGAGAGTGCAGCGGCTCCATTAGCTCCGTCAGACCGCACTGATGTATCGACCTGGTCATTAGGAGCAAATCAAGTGGGCTCCAGACCACAGCCTCACACAGCTTCACGCTCATGTATGCTGGTGTGTGTGTGTTACAGAGAGTGTGTATGAGGAGAGAACATGTGTGACCTCATCAGTTGGTTTTCACATATTTATCTTGCTGACAGGTGATGGAAGTGTAGATATGGAGCTGTACTCTTTTTTAAGAAATAAGTCAAGTGAAAATGTTTTCCATCATCAGATAAAAAACAAAACTATCTATCTATCTATGGTCTCTATTTATATAGTGCTTTTCCACCTTACAAGGCACTCAAAGCACTTGACAGTCAGGGATTCACTCACCCAGTGTACGCAGACACTGAGGCAGTGTGGGTTAAGTGTCTTGCCCAAGGACACAACGACAATCTACTCCTGTCGTCCCACTGAGGCTCCTGGTGTTCTAACGGTCTCACATCCAAGTACTAACCAGGCCCTATCTTGCTTAGCTTCTGAGATCTGACGAGATCAGGCTTTGACAAACAGGTATGGCTACTATCCATCCATCCCTGTTTACTGTTCAATGTTCTGAGCACTAACAGCAGTGGCTTTGTTTCAAATGCAATTTATCATAGTTTATTTTATTTATTTATTTATTTTTTTTGTTTGTTTTAAGGCAAAAAATGAAGAAAAGAAATTCAAAAACTGAATCTAATCATGAGTTAGGTGAATTGTCCCATCCCTTGTAACCTGTAACATTTTGTATAGTTTAGTAAATAAATAAACATTCATCAGACAAAAGCTGTGGTGCTTCCAGAGATAGAGGGCTTTCCCCTTTTGGGCCATGATGAGCAGTTGTTTTATGTCTTTGGTGGTTATTGTAGACGACATCTCAAACACCAAATGTAGTCTAAGTGGTGAAGTAGTTTTTAGACCTACAGTATGTTTGATTTGATTTTGAAGACATTGTACTGTCCTCTGTAGGCCAGTAACATCCACAGTACAGTGTCAAACCTGGTTTAGGATATTATGGTTCAATTGGCTCTGTGCACGGAACTTCAGTTGGCTTGTGTACATTCAAAATAGCTAACTTCTGTACATACGACCATTTCCTGTTAGCATTTACACACAAACATGTCTCTTTTTAAACACACAAGTGTCTCTGGTGAAATATTCCTCTGATATGTAAAGTCTTTAACATGTTTTCTGTAACTTTCACCACAACTGTCTGATCTAAAGAGGATTTATCTGTTTTAAACTGATGGAGTGAAAACCTGATTGAAAAGCATTGAACAGGAAGTGCTTGTTTGTACAGGATGTACTATTTTGAACGAAAACAAGTCAACTGCACTGAGCCAATTGTTCACTGATAATTGCAAGAACTCCAGAAATCATTTCAGTTTAAGAGGCACTGGTTTAGGTTAATGTGAGATTCTGGATTATTTGGACAACACAAGTAGCATTGTGTCCTTGAGGCTGATCGGCCTCTGGGACAAAACTCTCTCTATTTCTGTCTCTGTCTCTCTCTCTCTGTCTCTCTCTCTCTGTCTCCCTCTCTCTCTCTCTTTCTCTCTCTCTCTCTCTCTCTCTTTCTCTCTCTCCACATCAAGGCTCTGTCATTCTTCCCAGCACAGTGAGCTAATTTCCATAGAACGGAGCGACAGATAGTTTTTCATTTTCCGAACACGTCTCGGTCTCGCTGGAGCCCGGGCCGCTCTGTGGAGAGAAAATTCAATTCCCAAGTTTGCGGCGGAGCTACAGAAGGCGTGCATGGATAATTAGAGGGCTGGAGGCAACTGATAAGGAAACATAAAGACTCACTTTGATGTTGATCACAAATTATTTCATGCTTTGAGTGAGAGCACACACACACACACACCCACGGACACACTGATTCAAAACACTGTTACTTAGTCAAATAATAACATTACTATTATTGTTGTAAAGCAATAAGGGCTGCAGCTAATAGATATTTTGGTCATTGATTAAGGATTGGTGCAATATGAGTTAGTACAATAGGGATCGGTGCAATATGAGTTAGTACAATAGGGATCTGTGCAATATGAGTTAGTACAATAGGGATCGCTGCAATATGAGTTAGTACAATAAGGATCGGTGCAATATGAGTTAGTACAATAAGGATCTGTGCAATATGAGTTAGTGCAATAAGGATCTGTGCAATATGAGTTGGTACAATAAGGATGGGTGCAATATGAGTTAGTACAATAAGGATCGGTGCAATATGAGTTAGTACAATAAGGATCGGTGCAATATGAGTTAGTACAATAAGGATGGGTGCAATATGAGTTAGTACAATAAGTTCATTCATTCATTTTCTACCGCTTAATCCCTTTAGGGGTCGCGGGTGACTGGAGCCTATCCCAGTGACTGTGGGCCTTAGGCGGGGAAACATCCTGGACAGTGGCCAACTTGTCGCAGGGTTAGACAGACAACCATTCACTCTCTCATTCACCCACTAAGGGAAATTTACAGTGATGCCCAATTAACCTAAACATGCATGTTTTTGGAGGTGGGAGGAAACCGGAGTACCCGGAGAAAACCCACGGTGACACGGGGAGAACATGCAAACTCCACCCAGAGAGATCGTGAGATGTTAATGTGGTCCGACCCGGGAGTCGAACCCACGACCTCCTTGTTGGGAAGCCAGAGCTCTAACCACTTGGCTACCGTGCACCCTAGTACAATAAGTATTGGTGCAATATGAGTTAATACAATAAGTATCGGTGCAATATGAGTTAGTGCAATAACAATCGGTGCAATATGAGTTAGTACAATAACAATCGGTGCAATATGAGTTAGTGCAATATGAGTTAGTGCAATAACAACTGGTGCAATATGAGTTAGTACAATAAGGATAGCTGCAATATGAGTTGGTACAATAAGGATCGGTGCAATATGAGTTAGTACAATAAGGATGGGTGCAATATGAGTTAGTACAATAAGTATTGGTGCAATATGAGTTAATACAATAAGTATCGGTGCAATATGAGTTAGTGCAATAACAATCGGTGCAATATGAGTTAGTACAATAACAATCGGTGCAATATGAGTTAGTACAATAACAATCGGTGCAATATGAGTTAGTACAATAATAATTGGTGCAATATGAGTTAGTGCAAAAAGGAATGGTGCAATATAATTTAGTGCAGTTAGTATCGGTGCAATACGAGTTAGTGCACAAATGATTGGTGCAATGAAAATCGGTGCAATATCTGTCAGTGGAACAAGGATTGGTGCAATATGAGTTACAGTAATACGGTTTGGCGTAACATCTGCCGTAACATCTGTCTGTGCACTAATGATCGGTGCATTCCTAAAACCTCTTCTGTGAGCTCATGACAGGTTTTTGACTCTGACTGCAGTAAATTAACAATTATTCATTAACTAAACTAGAACCTGTTGCAATCCAAATCACAGCTATAATTATGTTGTGTGAAAGAGCAGGAGTGTGTGAGGACTGACAGTGCGTGGGATCAGATTTAATATCAGCTTTAATACAGTCTGTGAGGGAGGTCATTCTATACACAGCGTTATGAGAATTCTCCAAACACACAGCACACTTCTGTGGGTTCAATTTTCTGTGGAATCCTATATATGTTAGGTACAATGTAATGAGTTATCCAAAAGGTTACAAAGGTTTTCTGTTGTTAAATGAGTTCTTTCTGACAAATCCTGTTTCTACATCACTGGCTAGGCCTATAGTGTGTTCAGCCAGTGGAGGAAGCTTTGCTTGTCTGCTCTATCTGTCCACCTTCTAGCAGCTCACGCAAAAGCTTTATAAACAGTAGAGCTTTGTGAATGAAGCTGTCCACATATATGGTGCTGAGCAAACCAATGCCTCTGTTGTACTACTACTGACAACATGAAACAGTGTTGAGGTGTCTCCAGAGAACCTCCAGAGATTATGTCCCTGAGCTTTAGGGGCCAGTCAGACTCCTGGAGGCAATATGTAGATATCCCCCCCCAAAAAAAAAAAAAAAAAAAAAGATCAGTCCATGGAACAATGTTCGACAATTAACTTGATCCAGAGAATGTACTGCTCCAGTTATTGACCAGCGTATCCAAAAAGGGGAGGCTCATGATGAGAAAGCACCACCAGATCTAGCACCGCTATTTACTAGCCGGACAGGACATCCAGCGCTGGCCCCACGCTGAAACACCAAACTAAAACAAAAGCGTGGTGTAAGCCTTCATAAAATAGATGGTTTAATGAATTTATGAAACATGTGATTGCTTACCAAGATAATGATCAAATGGGCACAAACACAAGCAGCTCGGGGGAGCGCCTCACACTTTGAAACAGCCCACACTAAAAACAACATTAAAGTTAGCCCAATGACATCAAAAGCATCGGTACAAGACGTGGCTAACTACTCACCAACATAAGCGCCAGAACGTTGCACAGTCACCCGGCTTTACGCCTAACAATCAGTGACTTTCTGCGTTTATTTAGCTCCAACTAGCTCCTGCCGACCGGCTGCGGCGTCTGACGTCAGAGGTGAGAGGTCGACCGGTGCGCGGATGGTCCTTTTATAGGGCAGCCTCTCACCTCACGGATCAAAACAGGAGCGATATAGCCCACCCTGCTATGTGGCCATACCTGCTTGTCAAAGCCTGATCTCATCAGATCTCAGAAGCTAAGCAAGAAAGTACCTGGTTAGTACTTGGATGGGAGACCGTTAGAACACCAGGTGTCACAGTGGGACAACAGGAGTCGTTGTGTCCTTGGGCAAGACACTTAACCCACACTGCCTCAGTGTCTGTTACACTGGGTGAGTGGATGCTAGATTGTAAAGCGCTTTGAGTTGGAAAGGTAGAAAAGCACTATATAAATAGACCATTTACCAAAGTGTAAAGTTAGCAAAATTTGGTTGAAGCAGCGTGACAATGTTTTCTTTGGGTTCAACAGGTAAGTTTAGGCTTCAAGTTACTAAAATGGGTCAGTTTAGGGCTGGGGCTTGGGGTAGGTAAAGATTTACCCGTTAAACCCAAAGAAAATCACCCACAATGAGAGGTTATTTTACATTTTGGCGTTTTATATTGACATAAAAAAGTGAGAAAATGTGCTTATTTTCTCACATTTTTGTCATTTTGTAGGATATCTACATTTTCTCCGGAGACTGGTCTGCTGGACCAGGAGCTACAAAGGGCCCCGATACCTGACGCTGTTAGTGAGAACTGAGAACTCGGACGACTTCCAAGTACCACTGAAACACAACATGATGCTCCAGTCTCAGGTATGGCCTTGTAAATTCAGAGATCAGGGGTGAGAGTAGTTTATACTTTGCCTATTATATTTCTATTTTATGTTAACCCCTTGACGTCAGGTGTGCCGAATATGGCACGTACCGTTTAAACTCAAATTGCGGCCGCTGTGTGAGGTGCACACATCCATTCTCGGGTTCTGCATGTTCCTTCAGCCCTTGTGAATAAATTGTGACCGCTTTTATTTTGGTGACCTCCTCCTGCTAAATGCTGCATCCTGTTGACGTGAGAGGACGCTACTTCAGCAGCAACTTGTCCCTGGAGGCTTCTACTCAGCGTTGGTCCGGCGAAATAAAGGTGAGTTTCGACACCAAAAAAATATGTAGTTGCTAACGCTGTGCCTGTCTATGTGCTGTGTCAATATGAAGTCAATATGACAAATACTTTTGCCGTAATCGGAGATTTTCGGATTGTCCCGTATAGGGGACACTGGGCCATAAAAGCCCTTGTTTTGACCATTTTACGCTGTTTTTGGTCTTTTACAGATGTCTAGGGACTTTCCTTAGCAGTTGTTGGCTTAGTTATCGTCAAATTGTTGTGTTACACGTGTTTTTAAGTCACTACCCTGTGCTTCGATTCTATCACAGACCTGCCGCCATTGTTAGCAGTGTTTGTGTTTGGTTAGCATGAGAATGGTTTGGTGGTTGTGCCTAGCTAGCTAGCTTCAGACGTGGTGTGCACCTCCGCCTGCTTTCTGATCCGTTCAGGCTCACGTTTTTTTTGCAACACAAACTTTAATAACTGTGACGTTGCACGCATCTACAGCTTGTTGTACTCGCTTTGTGGATCTATGAAGACCCAGGCTACGGATGTTGTTGTTGTGTGGTGCGTAAACTATGCTAACCTGGGACAACTCTGTTTAGCTTTTGTGATAAATCCCGGATTTTTTCGGGCTCGGTTCTGATTCATTCTGAACTCAGCCTTGTTTTAAATGTGTGATGTGTTGCTTTATTTATGAATTAATCGTGCAAAACCTCGCGTTGCATCGTTATTGACTGGATAAGCGCATGGATTGTGTTGTGTAGCTACTGCAGTAGCTTGGGTGGCCAGTTAATGGTCGTGCGTTTCTGTCCATCTGTCATGTTGTTTTGTTAGCAACACAAACAGTTTGACATGTGGTGTAAGCACAATCACTCCATGCATTAGTGATTAAACAGTAAAAATTATATTGCCAATGCTATATTATTACATTGAATTACTGTTGTGTAGGCTTAATGTTTATTTTTTATTTTATTTCTGAGGTACCACCAGTGTGACAGCTGCTGTGAGGAGCACATCACTGCTGCTGCTGTGGGTGGATTGCCTCACCAATGTCGTGGGTATGTTTCTATCTCCATATTTAGATATAAATCATTTGGTAAAGCTACATTATGTAAGATTTATGGTGACAGGTGTATCACCTGCATGACTTTATCTCACTCTGTGTCTGCTACCACAGTGCGATGATCCTGCCATTACAATGAGGAGGACACGCTGCACCTGACAGTACAATGAGGAGGACGCTCTGCACCTGACGATACAGTGAGGACAGCGCTCTGCACCTGACGATACAGTGGACAACGCTCTGGACCTGATGTTACAGTGAGGACAACGTTCTGCACCTGACGTTACAATGAGGACAACGCTCTGCACCTGTCATTACACTGAGAAGGATGCTCTGCACCTGTCAGTTTAGTGAGGAAGGCGCTTTTCACCTGTCGTTATCATGAGGAGGGCGTTAATTACAGTAGAACAAAGATGTGACACTGAATACAGTCAAAAACTCCAAATCTATAAGAGAAAGATGAGGTGTGCTTCCTTCTTCAAACAGTCAGACTGTGCAATCACTATTATAGACATTTTTGATGATGAACCTTTGTGAATTGACAACAAAGTAACTTGAACCATCCTAAACTGTCTCCAAAATGGCAGTATTTTGTTGGCACTATGTTGCACATGTGTGTTTTTTGATTTACCCAGGCTTAGAGAGCAGTGGTGCAGTGTATGCTGTATACCAGTAGTTGTAATTGCACAAGACAACGAGCCAACAGGTCACCAACAACATTGATTAGTTTTTCAAAATAATTGTATTGACAGATGGGCTTCTTTCCAAATTACAGTGTATCTCAAATAATACTATTTTGTTTGCTGACAAACAAATAGTGCCAATATATGCTATATAGCATATATATTATATACACAGCACTATGCAATTATATACCATGTTATATATGTATATATATAGTTTTTTCTAAGGGTATTTTATTTAATTTTAACTTTCACAATATGTTTCCATGAATAAATTTGCTCAATAGAGTGTTTTAGCCCAGGTAGTGGTAGAGTTGCCCTATTGTATTCACATTTTCAGTTATATTTTAGGTCTGTCCTGGAAACCTAATTTATGAAAATTGGGCCATGACAATTGAAAAAGCTTCGTTTGCATCAAATTGACACATCAATAAAATATATTGAGAATACAAGTTGGAAAAATGTGTTTTTCTGTGACTTAGTTGCAAATATGGGTAATTTGTGTTCCTCTGTGTCCCAGTGTGCCTTTTTTGGCACATACCCAAAAAAAAAAATTATTTTTAGTGCTATTGAAAAAATTTCAACTGATCCTTGTTTTGGGGCCTAACTGAAGTAAAAATAATCTTTGAAAATTTTTTTTTTATTTTAAGAAAATAATTCGGGCGTCAAGGGGTTAAGCAGACTAAATACAAGTATGGCATTTTTCTGTGCACTGTTTATTTAATTTGGTGACCTGTTTTTTTCCTTCAGGGGTAGACTGGGCTTGTCATGTTTTAAAAGGTCTAGATGACAGTTTAAAGTTACCCTAACTACCCCTACTCTTCACTAGTGATGGTCTATGCTAAGTCGATGGATTTTATATCGCAGCAATAATCTTGTTCTGGGGTTGGAGGTGTAAATGTCCCTGGGGAAGTCTATTCCTGCCACAGACTTCTCTGTCGTGGTTCAACATGTGACCAATGAAAACCACTGAACATTTACTCTGATGTGTCTCACTGACTCTAGTTTACTTTAACAGTCACAATGAGACTAAAGAATGACTTATCTTCGCTGCCGCAAGTACTAAATTAGTCTTAAAAACAAAGATTTGTGACTGACCAATCGTGATTCAGTATACACTCTCCCTCTCTGTGCAGAAGAACCTGGGCCTTTCCCAAACTGTGTGACTCGAAGCTCCGCCCATATCAATTGGAAAACTCTGGACCGGTGTGCTGCTGCTTACTCTGCCTGCCTTGTGTCTCCTCTGATCATCATATCTTTGTTTTATTTTGTATAATTTATTGCATTTATTGGTCTCAAACTGCCTATTGTCTCCTTTTTATCCTTTTTGTTGTCGGGGTCTTGAGCCAATGTTTTTCTACAACAGACACTGAGTTAGGGTTCTACCTGCTGGCAGAAAAGGACCTGGCACAGGGGAAGCACTCCCACTGCTATTGCCTGATGCTGCAGCTGCACAAATGCTTCAAACCAGTCTGGATGATTTATGAGCTGTGTGCAGAAGATCTACCTATGACATCACAGATCTGAAAGACACAACTCGTTTGACTTTAACTTTTTAATTCTGCAAAGCCTCCATCAGTCAGAACACCATCACATCAGAGAACTTTTCACCAGCATTTTACATATTTCATCAATTTAGGCAAAAAAAAAAAAAATCCGCCCATTGAATTCAGTCATCAATACCTAATATTTCTGCAAAATGTACTGTTTATTTAGATACTTTCTTAAAAAGTTCACATTTAAGTCATTCCTGGGTAATTTTTTTGTGAAACAAATAGGAAACAAATGACAAAACTCATGTCAAAAAGAATAAGAGCACACGGAAATAACAAATCAACTTGACTGCTGTAAAACTAGTGACCGTAACTATCTCACCAAATTAGAAAAAAAGATATTCTGAGCTTTAAACATGTTCTTTCCAGCCTCAGTTAAAGACGTAAAGTGAGCAGTAACGTCAATAATGGTGTTGACAGGCTGTCTTCAAGCTGACAAACACTACTCCCGCCGCAGCCGCACAGAGACGTGTCAGCACACTTCTGCACCTCTACACTTGTGCTCTGAGCTCCAGCCTGGTTCTCACCACGTGTTTATGAAGACATCTACACTCAGACGTCTCAGCGGCCCAGTCACCACACCTCTGCACCTCCTGGCTCTCCTGTGTCCCACACCTGTCACACATGTGTTTATGAAGACATCTCTTCCACTCAGACATGCCAGCAGCCCAGTCACCACACCTCTGCACCTCTGCACCCTGCTCTGAGCTCCAGCCTGGTTCTTTTGAGTCCAACACCCACGTCAGACATGTGTTTATGAAGACATCTACGCTCAGACGTGTCAGCGGCCCAGTCACCACACCTCTGCACCTCTGCAACCTGCTCTGAACTCCAGCATGGTTCTTTTGAGTCCAACACCTGTCCAGCCTGGTTCTCACCACGTGTTTATGAAGACATCTACGCTCAGACGTGTCAGCAGCCCAGTCACCACACCTCTGCACTTGCCTGACCAGTCAGCCCCTCCTACATTCTGTTACATTCTGTTTGAATGCAGAAGGGTCTGGGACCTGACGGTTATCCACTAAAGTTGTCTCCCAAAGTTAAGGCGATCCAATCAAGCACAGCGATTATGACACGTGACACTAAAAAGTCGGAAGTTGCTTGCAAGCCCCATTTCAAAACATTCAAGAAGGTGAATGTAGCTGATTCAGCTCGTGCTTCAGTTTTGAACAATGAATGTATTAATTCCTTAAAACCTGAGCACAAATCGTGTTGAAAGGCTTCAGACTGAAACAATCCTCGCGCTACATGTTTACGAAAACATCGTGTCGCTGTTTTGGTGGAATTTCCGGGTTTTCTGTGATTGGTTGACTTAGAAAGGCCGACCACGAAATTGATCCTCGGCGCTCCGCTCCCAGACCCTCAGGTTTGTAAAGTGTCTGTCAAAGTGTGTAGGGACTGGCTGGTCAGGCAACCTCTGCACCCTGCTCTGAGCTTCAGCCTGTCTCTCCTGTGTCACAAACAGTTTACGCAAAATATGTACCAAGAATTACAATAATACCATCAACGACATTGCACATTTTGCTACCTCCAACCAGAACCTGGCCTGAGTCACTCACATACTGTATAACAGGCTGCCTGCACAGCCTCGGAGAATTGGCATAATGGTATGGCACACATTCAGGACTGGGCTTTGATCTACCACAACTTTGAGCATATTAACAAGCTAGCTCCATCCTCCCTCTCTCCCTTGGATTAGCCTGTCCTCGTCCTGCTAGATGAGTTGTTTCCCTCTGGCTCTACAGATTTAAACTTTATCCTCAAATGAATGCTCATCAGTCCTTGTCACATTCACAGCTGCTTCATCTTTCTACAGATGTGTTTTTGGAGTTTTGACTTGCTAGAATCTGCTTCTGTATCCAATTAGTTTTCTGATAATGTTTCTGTTTGGTATAGACAAATGACTGTTTGATAGTTTGATTTTCTAACATTGCTAAATGAACAAACATGATTTGAAAAGGGACAATGCACATTAATGAACAGCAGTATAGACAATACATGTGTAAATGTGCCAAAGTTCTAGCGCTGGTCCATGTGCGTGAGAGTCCATGTGCATGTGTATTTTGTAGCGCTGGTCCATGTGTCTGCGTGTGTGTGTGCTTTCTAGCGCTGGTTCATGTGTGTGTGTACTTTCTAGCGCTGGTCCATGTGTCTGCGTGTGTGTGTGTACTTTGTAGTGTCCATGTGCATGTGTACTTTGTAGCGCTGGTCCGTGTGTGTGTGTACTTTGTAGCGCTGGTCTGCGTATGTGTGTAGACTTTGTAGCGCTGGTCCATGTGCATGTGTACTTTCTAGCGCTGGTCCATGTGTCTGTGTGTGTGTGTACTTTGTAGCGCTGGTCTGCGTGCCAGAGCCGAGACAGTGAGCAGTGTTTGATGGATAGACGAATGGAGTGATGCCTCGATGGGAGTCCAGCGTTCATGCGTCTGAGAGAGCTAATAATAACTAAATCAATGTTTGCTGAGAGGCTGACGGAGGTGTGAGCGCCCGCAGAGAGGCTCAGGGGAGGAGGGAGTAAAGAGCATGTTCTACTTTATATCCGGATCGTACAAGATGCCTTCAGTGCTTCGGTTACACTCAGCGGGAGCGCGGATATCGGGTGTTAGGAGCCACCTCTCCATGTGTTTAAGCAGTCATGGTTGTGAGGGTTCTTTCACATCGATAGTTGTCAGGTTTGCGGTACAAATAGGCTCTTCGAAGGAATAAACTGTGATGGAAAATGTGGATTGACGGGTTGAGGTTTTCTTGGGCAGGGAGCTGCAAGCCTTGTTGTTTCTGTGACCAAGGCAAGATTTCAAAGAACACCCAACATGGCAAGAGATGTTCTGATCAAATTTCCTAATAATTTGATTGTTTGTGGTGGTTTAGACCAGAGGTTCTCAAATGGGGTGCAGTGATGTGAGTCCAGGGGTGCCGTGGGAAATTGTTGAGTCTGATAGAATTTTTCAAATGAAGACTGAAGAGACCAGCAGTTGTGAACACCCAGAGCGCATCTTTGTCTCAGAAACATTTGCGTTCTGACTTATATAGGTCAGTGGTTCTGACAGCGTTTCTTTTTTTCATCTCTCCCATCCTCACTTTAGAGAGGCAGCATCTGTCTGTGTCATATCAGAGCTTAATAGCAGCAGATTGTGTCTTTAATCAAGAGTTTCACACACCCAGCGATATTCTACGAAACTGGAGCTTGATGCTTCATTTGTGCAAATCTGTCATGTATTTGCGGAGAAAAGGTCCGAAACATAAAGTGGAACAAAACGTATACAGGATTAGAAACTCGATGCAGCGCGACAAGCTTATTTCATACTTGGACCAGGTTTTCCGCGTCGGTGTCAGGGAAATGCGGACGGTCCGCGAGGCAATGAACTTGCTTTTAATGGCAGCTCCCTACTGCCCTCTACAAGCAGCCGCTTGAAACACACAGAAACTATAAACACTGTCAGCGTCTGCTCCGCTCTACAGTAGTTCAGGCGTCTAATTTCCGTGCGGACGGCATAAACCAAGCTTTATGACGCAATGCGTAAATCATTAATGTGATCTTTGAAGCTTTTGCATTTGCAAGAATGTTTTATATAACAGAAGTCCTGTCCTGGTCACACTGAAGCTTCTGAACGCTGGTTTACAGGGGCGGACCCATGAGAGCTTCTGATTTAAAATGATTTTAAAACATGTTTTATACCTTTTCAATAATAATAAAATGACATCATGCATTAGAAAAAAATGATTTAAAATATATCAGAATACAGAATATCACATTGTATTTAATAAACCCCTAACCCTGTAGTGTTTGGTGGTTTTTATTGTAAATTTCAATAAAATCTAAATAAGCTGTGTACGTTTTAAAAAGGTAAAAAAAAAACCACTCTATTTAAAGTAAAATATATGTACAAGTGTAAGGGGTGCCTCGGCTTAGGGAAAGAACATTTAGGGGTGCCCCAGTGCTGAAAAGTTTGAGAACCTCTGGTTTAGACAAATGAATGCATCTTTTACTAACGCTGCTAAGGTGTGTTTGTCAAGTTCTATTTCCCAATTAAATGTGGCATGATACGTTTTTTTGTTTTTTTTTTATTTTGCCAAATGGGGTCACTCTACCTCCACCTCTTTGACCTCTGACCTCCAGTACTCTCGTAGCAGATGTGTCTTCATGCCTTGGTTTGAGCATGTACATTTAGGGTAAGGGTCTTGTATCAGTTACTGTTTCTGTTACTATTCCTCAGTGTTCTCCAGGTAGTGCTGGACTAGTGCTCATTCAGACTCACATTGTGCTCGCAGCAGTCGGTGTCGTGATTGTGCTCCTCGCTGTTTGTCATCTGCCCACATGTTCATTCATTTCACAAATGTAACACACAGTAGGTTTCAGGTAGTCATGTGAGGTGCAGCTGGAAGGTTGTTTCACATTTTATCACTTACAGTATATGGCCAACCTGAAATGGACTATGCAAGTACGTAGTTTTATTGAAATTGGGCTTTTCACAGACACAGAGTCACACAGTGCTTCATAGAGAGATGGATTACAGCACCCTCCTCTCTCAGTAGCTCTGGAGCAGCTCAGCAAACACCTGGCACCTCAACCTCCGACCACAACCAAGTGTTCCCTAATGATGCGTGGGTCACAAAAAAGCTTCTTTTTTTTCTTGAACCACTCCGCCCAACCAGAAAAAAAAAAAAAAAAAAAAAAGGTGTGTATGTCTGCCTAGTAGGGCTGTAGTTTTTTAGTCGTTAAGTCGATTAATCAGTTGATGGAAGCCTGATGGATTTTATTAGTCGACGAATTTTTATTTTGATTATAAGGAATTTCTATTCAACAGAAACAGAATAATTAGTCTGACCTGCCTTTTTTGAGCCCGATCTCACAGTAAAGTGTACATTTACCACGACATTACACAACATGTAAATGAGGTATGATTAGCACGAGTTCACAGCTGTTTTGTGTAATTATAGTACGAGTCACAGTCCCAGTTCATTTCTATGGTGGTTGTTAAGACGTGTTCTTATTTATGAATATTCATGAAATCCTGATTCTAATCTTAACCTGCCCCAAGCCTCAGACCTAATCTTACACATTTTAGTAACTTGATGCCTAAACTTACTCGTTTCATTTGAAGAAAACGTCCCCACGTGGACAAGACCAAAACTCGTCCTATTTTGACGCTGTAAAATCTCGTGTAATTTTTACTCTTTTTCATATCGTGCTAAATGTACGGCGTAACATAAGTACTAAAAACAGCTGTGAACTCGTGCTCAAAATACGCTGTTTTTGTGTTGTGGTAAAAGTACGCCCTCTAGTGAGACTGTGTTGATTTTTTATATAAACACACTGTTTCCTTTTCATTTTCTGTTGAAACTATAGTTTTTGCATGAACTACATAATGTTATTAGTCTTTTTGAGCAGGTTTCTTGCAGTTGTCATAATACTAAAATTTCCAACTTGATTTTGATAATAAGGAATAAAACCACAATGAGAATTAGAATGCTCTTTCAAGAAAGTCAGATTTATACAATGGACTGACTTTATCAACACAAATCCAAGAATGTGATCAAACATTTTAGTTTCAAACCAGTTTTGATGAAACTCAAGATTTAGTTGTTTTCTTTGCAGAATATATCAGGTTTTGTTCAAATTGTATCCTGTTAATGTTAACAGTATTTGTTTAAATGAGTATCTATTTTCAACACCAGTTTTAGCTTTGATTTGCAACATTTTTGACAACTCTACTTTTAGCTTCAGAGCCTTTGTCACGCCCCATTTTTGGTCGATTAATTGGTCGATGGGACATGTTTTAAGTCGATCAAACATTTCTTTGGTGGACTACAGCTCTACTGCCTAGGCACCTCAGGAGTGTGTGTTCCTAGTCTAGGCCTACGCTGTGCTAACACACTTAAACATGCTTTGCACCCAAACTGTTTGGGGACCGTGTCAGTTTACAGCACTCACAGACAACAGCACAGAAGCTCCTTTAGAAAACAGCCAGGATCAGGAGGAGCTGATGTGACGCGCTGGACGAGGATCTGACTCTGCACTCGTAGTTTATTATGAAGAATCTGTTCACACCAGAGGGTTATTTATGCAGTTCAGATAAGTTTGTGACTGTGACCATAACGTGGCTGCTCCGTGCCACAGAACCACACATATTTCTACTTGTTTCTTGCCCTTTTCTTCTTCTTTTTTTTTTTTTTTTTTACTGGGTTTAGACTCGACTCACTTGAACCTGGCTAACTTACTTTAATTACGGTGGTATGGATCGACCCGCACATTCACTACTGCATGTTATTGGTTGGTGGAGGAACATCTACACTCCACACAGAAAGGCCCAGGCAGAGAGGGAGTCAAACCAACAACCTTCTTACTGAGTAGAAAGCTTGCTCTTCACTCTGCCACTGTGTCTGTGTCTCTTCACAGCAACACTCTCCAGGCGGAATGTCCACTGGGACGTTTGCTGCTCTTTTTGTTTAGTTTTACAGTTTATTTCAAAGTTCATTTTACCGCTAACTGCGCACATCCCTCCTCCCCACATTACCTTTGTATTATGTCAAAACTATTCTTAAGAACATGTCATGAAAAGAAGAACTTGAGCCGTGTTCTTCTTTCTGAGTTGATGCTGTTGGTGCTTTCTGTTGTCACTCTCCTCTTTTCTCCAGCGTTTGTGTTTGCTGTGGTTAACAAACCTCAAACCACACGTGACCACCAAGACCAGTGACAGCTGTCAAAACATGTCCGCGAGGTAACTACAACTCAAACCTGCAGTCTTTACCGATACATTAGAGTTGTCAGTCCTGTGATGAGTAGGAAGTTACAAGTGAAACACGTCAAGATAATGCCCACGTGTGTATTTAGTGACTGACACTGACATGAAAGAAGAAACAAAGAAAGTAAAAGTATCTTCCACTTTGTAAAGGTGCTAATTGTGTTTGTGTGTGGAAAAAGAAAGGCCTGTCAGTCCATGGAAAGTTGCTCGGAGACTGCACACAGTAAAAGGACACTGTGAAACCTTCAGCTTCAGCGCTCAGAGGGAGTTGGATCCAAACAGCTCCTGGATTTGGTAGTTTTGAGCTTTTTATCGCTTTTCTCTCCCTTTGCCTCTGGATCCCCATGCTTCCATCTGTCTTTCTCACTCTTTCATTTGCCCCTTCTTCCCTTTTGCTTTTCTCCACTGCCCCTCTCCTGTCTCTGCTCCTTCCTTCGCTCAGAGAGTCTCTTTTCGGTCCCCAGATCAGAAGGAGTGATTCTGCTTCTCTCTCTTCTTTACCTCTCTGTCCCCCTCTTTGATTCATCCATCGCTCAGACAGAGAGTTCCTTCTTCTCTCTTCCCTCTCTCCTCCTCTGTTTCCCTGTTGGTCCTTCATTTCTCTCCTCTCCTCTCTCTCATCCTCTGTCTTTCGTCAAGCGCTCAGAGCAAGTGATCTTCTGTCTCTCTCCCATCTTCCTGTCTCTTTCGTTCTCCACTCAGAGCGGGTGGTCCCTCTCTTCTTTTTCTCCCTCTCTATTTGTCACTCTTTCGCACCCTGCTCAGTGAGTGGTCCCTCTCTTCTGTCCTTCTTCCCCTCTCTCTTCCCCTCTCTCTTCTCTCTATCTCTTGTTACAACCGGCTCGTGGAGCCGCAACAAGAAAATGTGCTGGACACGGCTTCAAAAGTTTATCTCCCCCTTTCTCTCCTTCACTCAGAGTGATTAGTCTCTCTCTCCCCCTCTCCTCTCTCTCTCTCCTTCACTCAGAGTGATTGGTCTCTCTCTCCCCCTCTCTTCTCCTCTCTCCTTCACTCAGAGTGATTGGTCTCTCTTTCTCTCTCTCTTCTCTCTTTCCTTCTCTCTCTCTCTCTCTCTCTCTCTCTCTCTCTTTCGCTCAGAGTGAGTGGTCTCTCTCTCCTCTCTCTCTCCCCTCTCCCTCTCTTCTCTATCTTCTTCTCTCCCTCTCTTCTCTCTCTCTCTCTTCTCTTTCGCTCAAAGTGAGTGGTCTCTCTCTCCTCTCTCTCTCTCCCCCTCTCCCTCTCTTCTCTCTCTCCTTCTCTCCCTCTGCTCTCTCTCCCCCTCCCTCTCTCCTCTCTCTTTTCGCTCAGGCGGGTGTCTCTCTCTTCTCTCTTTCTCTCCTTCTCTCCTCTCTTCTCTCTCTCTCTCTCTTTCGCTCGGAGTGAGTGGTCTCTCTCTCCTCTCTTCTCTCCCCCTCTCTTTCTCTTCTCATCTCCTTCTCTCCCTCTCTTACTCTTCTCTTCTCTCTCTTTCTCTCTCTCTCTTCTTCGCTCAGAGCAAGTGGTCTCTCTCTCCTCTTTCTCCCCCTCTCCCTCTCTTCTCTCTCTCCTTCTCTCCCTCTCTTCTCTCTCTTCTCTCTCTCTCTCTCGCTCAGAGCGAGTGGGTGGACTCGTGCTGGAAAACCTCATTAAGTTTTAATTCCTCTCTGTATCCGATTCCTATAACAGAAGATTGATTTTGACTTAGTCCAGCGGTGCAGAAATAATTCCATTTCTAATCATTTTACTGTCAGCCACATTGCTGAAGAAGCTGCTGTTTGACATAATCCTCAGTGGAAGAGCGGCGTTATTCTTTGGGAGACACTGTTTAGCGGCTGTAATGGCACAATCGGATAATACTTCAATAGAAAATTCACTTCTTATTCTACGTGAGAGAAACACAGTCTCCACAGGACGAGAAAACAAACTTCAAGAAACAACGTTTGTCTAATGTTTGCAGTCCTGATTTGTCACGTCTGCTGCTGCGTTCAAACACGAGGCATTTGCATAAACGTTACCTACAACCATACAGGACAAGAACACAGCTTTTTTTTTTACAATGACTGTCTGCGGCAAATGTAGCATTAGACACACATGTAAGCCTTTTCTCCATGTCTCGCCCTGACCTCCCTGAAGCGGCCCACGACACACATTTAAATGTATTGATTCCCTTTTTTGAACACAATACAGACACATGTTTTAGAGAAGAAAGTTTTGAGCAGATCTGATAAACAATTAAAAGAAAAGTTTGAGCACTTTTTTTAACTTGCATAAATCAGGCCAATACCTAGTTCTGAACTAATCCTCTGCCTTTGTCATCTCGCCGTTGTCATTTCAATACGCCAGGTCTGTGTTCACACAAACTAAACTCACGTTCAGTTCACTTTTGCTCATCCTGTGCAGATTCTGTTTTCATGTGAATGGATGCCTCCTAATCCTGAGAACCTGGACCTCTCTCACTGCTCCACCCCAGCCTCTCTTTGGCATCGTCCTGTTCCCTAAAAGTGGTTTCTGGCTCCACAGACTTAAAGTTCAAACTGCATCAGGATCAGCGTCAGTCCTGGTCACATCTCCAGCCTGTCCGTCCATGGGAGTGGGTCTCTCCTCCAGTGTGGGTTCTCCTCAAGGTTTCTCTTTTTCCCGCAGTGTTTTATTTATTTATTTATTTTATTATTATTTTTTTTTTTTTTTTAGTTTTTCCTTGTTGTGAAGGAGGATGCTCTGGGACAATTATCTACCTGCCTGTTTGCTGTTTGGACAATCTTGCTGTACTTTCTATCGATGACCCTTTCTGATTTGCCAATGTTTCTGTTGGTATGACAAATGTTTCATTGTTTGATTTTCTGACAAATCTTGTTTGCTAAGTCAGCATCTTGTGTCCATTGAGATAACTGCTGTTGTGATTTTGGGCTTTACAATTGAATTGGAAAAGTTGAGTAAAATTCAAGAGAAGAAAAAGTCATTGGCAGGTCATGTTGAAGTGACTTGGCCCCTTCTTATATCAAAGATGAAATAACTCCTTATCATCCTAACCGTTCACTTCGCTCTCAGATGCTGGACTCTGGTGGTCCTAGAGTCTCTAAAGCACAATAGGAGGCAGAGCTTTTAGCTATCAAGCTCCCTGGTTCTGGAATCAGCTCCTGCTCATGTCAAAGACGCTGACACAGTCTCTACATTTAAGATTAGGCTCAAACGTTCCTCTTCGGATTAGTTTATGATCAGGTCAGTTAGGAAACAGACTCTAAACCCACAGTTCTAGTCAGGCTGCCCTAGGAGCAAATATACTGGGGAAAGACCGTCCTCTCACTTCTGCCTTTCTTGTAAAGAATAGTAAACTACAGTTCATCTCTAGTCTGTTCTTTGCTCTTCACTCGTTGTCCCCTGTCCACTGTCCTCTCGGGAGTGTAACTGTTTCAGATCATTGCTGTTCCAGTGACGTGGGCCGGACCACTGATGCCGGACTCCCCTCCTCTTTCTGGACCTCCGCCCCACCTCCCTTTCCAGGATTGGCCTGTCCTGGTCCTGCTAGACGAGTCGTTTCCCTCTGCTTGTGGACTCCATAACTTTAGTCTTAGTTACATCTACAGCCTGTCCGTCCATGGGAGTGGATCTCTTCTTCACTGTGGTTCTCCTCCAGGTTTTTCTTTTTCCCTTAGGGCTTTTTAGAGTTTTTTCCTGCCGAGAAGGGGGTCTAAGGACAGGGGATGCTGAATAAACAAACATGAGTACTCCTGAGAACACAACATGAACACTCCTGAGAAGACAAACATGAGCACTTCTGAGAACACAAACATGAGCACTTCTGAGAAGACAAACATGAACACTCCTAAGAACACAAACATGAGCACTACTGAGAACACACACATGAACACTACTGAGAACACAAACATGAGCACTTCTAAGAACACAAACATGAACACTCCTGAGAAAACAAACATGAGCACTCCTGAGAACACAAACATGAGCACTACTGAGAACACAAACATGAGCACTACTGAGAACACAAACATGAACACTTTTAAGAACACAAACATGAACACTCCTGAGAACACAAACATGAACACTTTTAGAACACAAACATGAACACTCCTGAGAACACAAACATGAGCACTCCTGAGAACACAAACATGAGCACTTTTAAGAACACAAACATGAACACTCCTGAGAACACAAACATGAGCACTCCTGAGAACACAAACATGAACACTCCTGAGAACACAAACATGAACACTCCGGAGAACACAAACATGAGCACTTTTAAGAACACAAACATGAACACTCCTGAGAACACAAACATGAACACTCCTGAGAACACAAACATGAACACTCCTGAGAACACAAACATGAGCACTTCTAAGAACACAAACATGAACACTCCTGAGCACAGAAAATGAGCTGTTTTAGAATATTATTGCTTTTTAGAATATTATGTTCTATTTGAATGTTTTGACAGATAACATAACATCTTATATTCTGTGCCATTAAAGACACATTCAGCACCACAGACAGCTCCTTCCTTAAACACAGGCAGAACACCAGAAGCTCACAGTCTGCATTAACTCTAATCTGAAATGTGTGTTGAATGACAGACCAACTTGTAACTTATGAAAAGTCAATTACTCAGACAAATCCGCCCAGAGGAGAGACTGGCCGTTCTGAGCAGCTGCTGAAAAGAACATATTTATAAAGAGGACATATTATTCTAAATCAATGGTCAGGATTGATCATTGTGTTCTAACAGTGTCTCTCATCACTCACTGTTGTATTTGGATTGATTCGTGCATGACAATACCTGCTGGTATTGTCCTGCAGCTGAGACTTGAGCTCTCAAATATGTATTTTTCATTTAAACAAACTGCATCTTTCTTCAGAACTAATTTATTGCTTCTTCATATATATATATATATATATATATATATATATATATATATATATATATATATATATATTTTTTTTTTTTTTTTTTAACTACTTAATTGTGATTAATTAAATTTTTGCATACACTTGTTAAACGCAACTTGTCACATTTTTTAACTTAGTTTTGATTGTCAATTTAGACATATTGAATGAGTCCTATTCATATGAGCCTTTTTTTTTTTTTTTTTTTTAACTAGTCTATCTACAGTTATCTTAAATAGGTGTAATATTTTATACGGAAGCCTTTTGGATTGATTTAGGTTATAATTTAATTTTAAAATGACACCAAAATAATATATATTGAAAATAATACACAGGTGTTTTTAATGAGGCCCTGCCCCTTTAAGAGACTTGTCTGTCTCATCACAGAACAAGCTCATTTATATCAATGAGTCCAAACAAACTGATACGCGTGACACAAAGAAAAATATATGGAAGACTAAGAATAGTTTAGGAGTTTACTGACAAAGGCTTTTTATATCAATAATTCATCTGACATGCATCAAACCCTATAACTATTTGTTCAAGCGTTTTTGCAAAATGTTTGTAAAATCAGCTTTTGTTGCATAGATTTTATAATATAAGTTCAGTTGTGGCTCTTTCTAAAATAAATCGAATCTGGTCAATGCGGCTCCTTTGATGGTAAAGGTTACAAGCCCCTGGGCTCTGCTCACTGACTGCTGAATGTACTTATTGTCACCAGTACCAGAGTTATAAACTAAACGAAGGCCAGCACAAGAAAATGAAGGTATTAATTATTGAAGATATTCAATGGTATGTATTATGTATCTATTAATAATCAAGTTCAATACATGAATGTTTACACATAAATACAGACAGACCTTTGAGCTATAGACTCTTAGTTATTTCAGTGTTCTTGAAGAGGAATAAACATTTTGTAACTAAACATTTTCAACTGCAGTCTAAATCGACTGCATTAATAATTTGTTATCAAAATAATAATTATGTTCAGTGTTGGATTATTAATCAAACTGTAATAAGGCCCAAAGTCACACCCGCAGGATTAAGCGGTAGAAAATGAATGAATGAATAATAAGACACAGTGACGAGGTACAATCAGAGGTGAGGGCGGCATTACAAATCTTTACATTTGGCACTAAGACGAGAAGAATAAAGAAACACGGTAAATCTGCACTTGAAATGGAGATGACCGAAAGAAGGAACCATTTGAATAAGGGAGTAATAACTTTGCATCTTAAATGTAACAACACAGATGAAGAAATGAGTGCAAACACAGTGGACTTGTGTCTGTACCATGCCATGTGAATAGTGTCATTAGAGTTTGTAAATACATAGAAAAGACAACTTTTATTTGTATTATTAGTATATAAGATGCATTTAAAACACGCTGAGAGTTGAGAAATGGCTTAAACTAAGGTAGAAGTGTGTAAAATGCTTCATGTTTTGGTCCATTCTTCAGAAGGGCAGAGGACCAACAGAAGCTGCTCTGATGGGCGGTTTTGGCTCCCAGGCCGTAGTTTGGACATGCCTTTTCCAGATGCTGTTTTAGTCTGACTTTGTTCAATCCAATCTTAAGTATTCTTAGCATAAATTACATTTGTATTGCCACAAAATGAATTCAATTAGCTCACACACACGGATAATCCAACTCAAATCTCATTATATCTGCAGATATTCTTCACAAACCGTGAAATAGGTTCAAAATAAAAGACAACAGAATCACTGCACAACGACGTGTGGAAGAGGAAAAGGCACAACGCACGTCTCAGTGACCGTCCACAGAGAAAAGCAGTTTGCTCTGTGTCGTGTGTGTTTTCCATTGTCCATCTTAAACCTGCAACATTTCCAACATGAAATCAAATTATTTTTGTATAGCCCAAAATCACAACAGTCGTCTCTGAGGACTTCCCAAGATTATTAATTTATCAAACATGAATAGTAGGAAATAAAATTAAAACAATACACATTCAATGAAACAATAAACATTCAGAAGCAGTGATTGATCAAGACTGTCTAAGCAGATTATTAGTAGAGCAAATGAATGATTGTCCAGAGCATCTCCTGTCCTTAGACCCTCCTTCTGTCCTTAGACCCTCCTTCTGTCCTTAGACCCTCCTTCTGTCCTTAGACCCTCCTTCTGTCCTTAGACCCTCCTTCTCGGCAAGGAAAAACTCAAAAAAAAAAAAAAGCCTAAGGGAAAAAGAGAAACCTGGAGGAGAACCACAAACAAGAAGGGATCCACTCTCATAGACGGACAGGCTGTAGATGTAACTAAGGCTAAAGTTATGGAGAGTTTATGGAGCCAGAGTCCATAAGCAGAGGGAAACGACTCATCTAGCAGGACCAGGACAGGCCAATCCTGGAGAGGGAGGTGGGGCGGAGGTCCAGGCATCAGTGGTCCGGCCCACGTCACTGGAACAGCAACATCTGAAACAGTTACACTCCCTGAGAGGACAGTGGGACAGGGGACAACGAGTGAAGAGCAAAGAACAGACTAGAGATGAACTGTAGTTTATTATTCTTTACAAGAAAGGCAGAAGTGAGAGGACAGACTTTCCCCAGTATAATTGCTCCTAGGGCAGCCTGACTAGAACTGTGGGTTTAGAGTCTGTTCCTAACTGACCTGATCATAAACTAATCCGAAGAGGAACGTTTTGAGCCTAATCTTAAATGTTGAGACTGTGTCAGCGTCTTTGACATGAGCAGGAGCTGATTCCAGAACCAGGGAGCTTGATAGCTAAAAGCTCTGCCTCCTATTGTGCTTTTAGAGACTCTAGGAACCACCAGAAGTCCAGCATCTTGAGAGCGAAGTGAACGGTTAGGATGATAAGGAGTTATTTCATCTTTGATATAAGAAGAGGCCAAGTCATTTAAAGCTTTATAGGTTAGAATAATGTGTAATGTGTTTCTCTCTGGATGTTTCACTCTGGTTGTTTCTCTCTGGTTGTTTCACTCTGGTTGTTTCACTCTGGATTTTTCTCTCTGGTTGTTTCTCTCTGGTTGTTCCTCTCTGGTTGTTCCTCTATGGTTGTTCCTCTATGGTTGTTTCTCTCTGGTTGTTCCTCTATGGTTGTTCCTCTCTGGTTGTTTCTCTCATAAGCTGTGACAGGCTCATGCACAGTTTCTACAGAAAAAGCACAGAACTGACCGTTTGTCTGCAGCTCTTTGGAACAGCGTGTGTCTGAGCGTCGATGTCAGTTGAGCGGATGGCTCTTTCTCGACTGCACAGCTCATGACGGGTTGCCACGACAACAGAAAATGAAACTTACTTAAGAGTTGTGCACAGACAGAGATAAGGCACTCTAAGACATTTTCTACCAAGTGCAGTGTAATAGTCTCAAAGCACATTAGCAGAGAGAGCTCTGGAGATGGTCAAAGGTCCTGTCTCTTTCATGTGGGACATATTTAGCTTTACAGTTTTTATCAAGTCAACATCGAGCCGAGCAATTCGGTAAAATGTCATGGTTGATCCGTCATTTGAGATACTTATAGAAAACATAAACAACAGGCAAACAAAACAGTGTTTGGGGTTAAAGGTGGACTTAAAGCACTTCATTTGACTTTTTCTTACTTGACCAGCCAGATTGATTCTCTCGCAATATTTATGATTCACAAACTCAAGAGATGTGATTAAGTGCATCTTTTTGAAGAGGGTCAAACCATTCCAATCAGTCTGAATACAATATTCACTTATAAACCTTGTTTACTAGTATCTACTTTTTAAACAGACAGATGCAAAGTTAAGTTTTTAATCTTCTTCTAATATGACTTTCTCATCACACGAGCAGCTGCAGTTGTGTCTGTGAGAAACTTTACTTTCTCCTCTGAACCTCAGAAAACACTGTTCTGAATCTTCCTGATCTGTGATGTCATAGGTAGATATATCATACAGACACCTTTGACATGTTTTCACACCTGCAGCACATCAGACAAGATCACATGGACAAAGCTGGTTGAACAGAGGCAGTTGCTTTTTTTTTTAAAGAAATTATTTCTGCCATTTCCAGAAACTAATCTGAATTGTACCAACATTCTTAGAAGAAGCTATGTTTTTCATTTTCATATACAAAACCTACATTTATTAGGATTTCTTTAGTCCATGTGCACCTGCAAATACAACGTATACCTAAGACATTATTTTTAGCACATCTGTAGCGCAGATCAGAATTCTGAGAATTTTTATTTATTTATTTTTTCAATTCTCATAGGTGTTAAACATTCTCTTATCACTTATTCATATTAAAGTAAACTGGTGTAATGAATTATGTCTGCTTCTTAGTTTTAACTTTATTTTTTCTTGTAATAAACGGCTCGCACAGACCATCAACAGAGACAGTCATACGTTCAGAAGCCAGCTCAATGGCAAGAACAAGTTCCGGGCAATAAACAGCTACGCCCTGCCAGTGATCAGATACCATGCAGGAATAAACACAGGACCACAAATGTTAAGACACGAAAGCTCCTCACCATGCACGGAGGGTTCCACCCCAAATCGAAAGGAAG